>JAGPOW010001296.1:129629437-129669590 GCA_030014935.1 Caiman crocodilus
CAGGGAATCAGCTGCTGCTCCTGCTGCCTCTTGAGCTGCTTCGCCCGCCGCTCGCTGCCGCTGCTCCTCACCGTCGATGCAAACGGCGGTTTGAATTACCCGCCGTTTTGTTTCGGAGCCTTCTGTTTCGGTTTAGAATCGGCACCGAAACTGCCCGAAACACCTCTGCAATGAAACAGCTGCTGAAATTTTGCACAGCCCTATCAGTCAGACTAGGGTTCCCTAGCCCTTCCAGATATTACAGCCCTTAATTCCTTAAGGCAGCAGTGCAAAAGTTATCATAAATGCTGTGAGGGAGCGTGTAATGTAGAACAGCTATTTCCTAGACTCTTTCCCCTTTAACTAAATTCCTTCATTGCAATCGTCGATGGCCTAGACAGTGGTGTAATAAGCAGAGGTGGCTCTCGGGGCAAGCCCTGCAGTGGGCATGAGTGGGCAGGGGCAGAACATGCAGGTTCCCAGAGCAGGTGGGGGAAAGGTGTCTTGCCCGTGCTAATTTGTCCTGGCTGAGTTACTGCTGATACCCAGCAGCAGCAGAGGACCGTTTTGGGCTTCCCAGCATGGCAATGCTGCTGGACCGGCACAGACTCTGCAGAGGTGGGAGTAATTCCAGCACCCCTCCAAACCTGGCACCTGCGGTGGGTGCCCTTTATCAAGCTGGGCAGAGCTGTTTATGGTGCCTTGCACGTTTAAGAAGTGTTTATATGCATTATAAACACTGTGCATGTGTGCAAAATTGATGTAATTTTTTTAATGGAAAAACCAAAATATTGTGTTCTGAAAAAGTTTAAATGCCACAGTTCCCTCCCCCCCCGATCTTTTTTTTTGCTGGAGCAAATGGCTGGGTTGAGCATGAATCTATGCAGTGGTTTGGTTGACATGTATCTGCATTGTTTTAGCAAAAAATAACTTTCATATGAAAAATTTCAATCATGTTCCCTAAGATCCCTCAAGTCCTGCTGGATGCTGATCCCAGGATCAGGACAGTAGGGTTGGGGGGTTTTTAGAATAAAAAGGTTCCTCAAGTATGCATTATTTGTCATTTTTCCCTGGGCCCTTGCTAGCGCACAAGGTGGAAGCTAATTTCTTCCACTTCTTTCTGTGTCATCTAATGAAGTAGGCTGTTGCCTCGGAAAGCTCGTGACTCCCTGAATCAGTCTCAGATGACATCAAAAGATACAACAGGGTGACCTTTTTTACCTGGATGCTAGCCTGCTGTTGTATGCGTAACCATTGGAGTGCATCCTTAATAAGGCGGCAGAGTGGTTCATGTTGCACCCTCTTCCCTACTCGGTCCTCATCAGTGCTGTAAACAGATGCAAGGCTAAAACCTCAGCTGAGCCTAAAGTGGTAAAGACATATGGAAGTTGATGATAATTAAGCATGTGCTGAAGTACTTTCTCAAATTAGACTCTGGGTTCATGGTATAAGTGATTTAGTTCTCAATATGTGCTGGCACGTTTCATGTGTTGGAGAAAACAAACCATGTCCGATTCTTTTATTTTTTCCGTGGATGATAGGAAACAGCAGTGTTAATGCTCTTTCCTGTTTGTCGTTTTGGATGATTATCCCGTTTCTTGTGCCTTTCATATACTGAATATTTTCCTTGGAGAGTTATGTTTTCCCTTAAGTAAAAAGTGAGATGGAGAACCTCAATCAAATATCCAATGTACATTTGATTAAATTGACCAAAGGAGACCAAGAGGAAAGGAATTCATTTTGAACTATGCTTTGGAAATGTGTGTAGCTAACATAAGACTTGATGTTTTGTCTACGTTTTGCCTGTTAGCAAACATGCCTCTGGCTGTTTTTAAAATAATTAAATCTACAAGTCAAAATAGAACATATAAAGGTATTTTCTAATCATAGACTCTTGATTTCTTTTATTAACAGACTGTTTTATATATATGTATAGGACCTAGAATAAGGCCTTGAATTGGGCCTGCAATATAAATGGTTGGATATGTCATAAATGAGCAAGAAGCATCCTATTTGCTATGTCATGGTGTAGCCCAAATTGTGGCCCAAGATCTCACAATGCTGAGCGTTGTATGAACAGCGAACCCAAAACTGTGTCTCTTATCAGGAAGATCAAAAGCTACATATAAAGCCAGATGCAAAGAAGAGAGAGAGGAGACTGGACCGTACAGTACAAGGCAACGGTCACAATATTGATCAGTATGGTATGCAGTAGTTTTAATACAACTTGAGTCTAACTGCTGTCAAACTTTTTTTTGTAGGTATCATTGCAAAGGAGAGTTTTAGGATATTTGTGGGAGTATAGGGAGGATGCTTTACAGATGTTTATGGGGAGTGCATGCCAGCATGAAAAAAGCATTACACAAACACAAAATTGTGTTAGAAAAGTTAACAGGCCTGCAATGGCGACTGGCAATTCAGGGCTGTCAGAGATGGAGGGGGGACATCTTAGGATCATAGGATCCAAAGAAAGTAGAGCTGGAAGGGGCCTCCTAAAGTCATCTAGCCCCTTGCTCAAGCAGGATCATCCCTGACTGAACCATCCCAGCCAAGTGTCTGTCCAATCCATTCTTGAAAATTTCTACTAATGAAGAATCCCCAACTTTTCTATCCAGCCTGTTCCAGTGCTTGACCCCTCTCCTGATCAGTCAGAAAGTTCTTCCTAGTTTCCAACCTAAATTCCTTTGCCTCAGCGTGAAGTCTTTGTTCCTAGGCCTGCCCCATGTGGCCACAGAGAAAAGTCCATCTCTTCCAGGGTGTTTCAGGGTCTGACATTGTAATCTCTGTAGTCTAATACCGCGGTATCCAGACTTGCACTAGGGTGCCTACATCTGTGATGTGGAGCCCTGGCTCTCCTCCCGGTCCTGACTGTTGTTAGTCTGGATGAAAGTGGGTGATGGTCATCCCATCATAACAATACTGTTGAAACATGACTGTTTCCAAGTCTCTGTTGGTTTCTCTGGTTAACATAAAGGCTTGATTTCCCCCCCCCCCTTTCCCCTCTGGACTCCTGCAAATGGTCATGATCTTTACACTTTTTACAACATTCATTTGTTTCTAGACTGGAATTGCTTCTTTACTGTCTGACACGGGTCTTATCCAGAGTTCAGAAGTCATCTTTCCATTGACTTCAGTGATTTCAGTAGAATTTTTGTCAGTAGATTTTCTTGCCCATTTCGTTGTGGTTGGTGAACTGCTCGTTCAGAGCACTCCTTTGTTGTCTCTTAAAGACCATGGAAGGATAATTAAAATGTGCATGCTTTCTGCTTTGAAGAGTAGGCTCATTGATGCAAAAATGAAAATGCTTATTAAATGAGAAACTGTTCTGATCTTGTTTTCGATCAAAGCAGCGCAATACCTGAGCATCTTTAGTACCCAGCTTGCAGTCATGTCTTTACCAAAAAAAGTCTTTTTATTTTTAGATTAATTCCTTTTACGTGCAAGCATACACATTCTGTAGTTGTGCATCTTCACATTTGCATTTAGCTGCATGCTGTGATGATTTCCTATCAGATCCATCCATGCACGCTTCTGTTTCTTATAAATGTTTGCAATCATTCAAATCCTTCTGTAATCTTAGATGTTTTAAAAAATGTCTCTCTTTGTATGCCTTCGCTATGATCATGAGAAGTGCCGTACTCGGTCAGACCAATGGTCCATCTAGGAGAAGAGCGTGTATTTTGGGGTTTTTTTGTTTTGTTATATTTTTTTCTACCTGCTCTTAAGCAGCCAATTGTCCTGGAAAACTTTTACATTTCTATACAATTCTGATACTTTTCCGAAGTGCTGAAAAAGCAGTCTTGGTTGGATTGTTTCCCCTTCCTTTTGAACTCTTTTGATAATTGGGAAACTACTTCTACTAAGTTCAAGGCTGTCTTCAGTAACATTCATGTCTCTAGGAAATAGCTGGGATAACTTTTATGAAGAACTGGGATAACTTTTATGAAGAAATTTCTTCAGTAGAACGCAAACTATTGGCAGGTAGTGAAAAGTAAAATAAAATGGTATTACTGATGTTTTAAGCTGGAAGGACAGCTGGAAGAACAGCCATGCCTGATGCAAAGTACAGTATCTTTATTCCAGAAGTAAATTAATCATCTGCAGAAAGCGATAGCTGGTATTCATTAAAGTCTGAGGGACCTGCTGATGAAGTCAACGGAAAGTTTTTTGAGCAGAACCCAAATCTAGGGTGGAATCCATAAATGTGCTGTAAAGCACTGCAGTGACCCAGTCCAAGGCATCCAGAAGCTAGGCTCTTCTTGGGAATAGGCCCTTAGTTTTCAAAACTTGATCATTTCCCCATGTCTAGAATGGGAAACAGGCACAAAAAAAGAAAAGCTTGCCAAGGATGAAGGCTAGGGGGTGGGGAAAATAACTCGCTGGTAGTGGGAAAAGAATAGGCTTCAAAAGCAAGCAGTGGATAACTGAGCAATTGAGGGACAAATGGCAAACATTCAGCTCCACCGGGACTGGTAATAAAAGTCACTTTAAAGAATGGGATTTGATTCTGGTTAGTGTCCTTATTTATTCATTGGAGGAAAAAAATCAATTTTAATTTAGAGCAAATTCTTTTATTTCCCGCTATCTTGGTTCTCGGCCCACTTCCTTATTTAGGTGACAGTCACAGCTGCAGATACGGATTGGGCTGCCTTTAGTACCGCTGTGACTGTAGTTCATGCGCAGGCAGCGGTGCAACGTAACGGGCATCTCGTCAGACTCTACTAGCAGTGCATGAATTTCTGTGATTTTATTATTACTTTTGCAGACCGCTGAGTTGTAAACCCTCTTTTCTTCCAGCGGAATGCCAGTGTTTTCCTGCAGCTGTAGACTGTAGTTAAGATCACATCAACATTTTCCATTGTAAATCCCTTGTTTCCTATAACTATGCCACATGAAACTCATGTGTACAAAGTACTTAGCTTCAAATGCTTTTATGGAGATCAAAAATACTCTCTTTTTCCCTTGTAAACCTTTTCAAAAGGAAAAATCCTTCTCTGGGCTTGATTAAAGCAGATTAAAGGTAGTTGGAGACTCGTTTACAAACAGGAGCCAGGCTCTGGAGTCGGGATGTAGGGATAGACAACTATAGATCAAGTAGCATTTTTTTTAATCTTGAGCTGTAAAACATCGTGTACGTTAACCCGCAGCAGTGGACATTAGCAGGAACTGGGTTTGCTTGTTAGGGAGGGAGCTGGGAAGCTTATGTGGGTGATTGCAGAGCACACAAGTGTTGGGCCACATTTTATATTGGTGCAACTGAGTACAGGGGAGGCTTTACTCGCACTAGCAGAAGACTTTGGTGCACATAATGGAAGAGTCAATTAGTAGGAGTTGCCCACAGAAACTAAGAGCCTAGTGTTTTAACAGGATAACTGTTACACTTTCCAGGTCTAAAAGGTAAGTATGGTGGGGGAGAAGAAGGTGTTTTTAAATGGATGGAAAATCATTTACCTTGCTTAGGGAAGGAAGTTGGTATTTTTATTGTTATTAAGTGTCAGAGGCTGGAATGGAGACGGTGAAGAAATGTGCCAGTTCCCATGCTCAGGACTGGTGTGGACGTGCAGACATGCACGGGTTTCCTGTTGATAATGACTTGAGTCTCACCTGTAGCATCCTCCTGCATGGAAGTGGATCTCCGAGTCTGTGATGTCTTGGTGTGCCTGTGATCTGTAGATGTTCGGTCACCCTGGGGTGCACAGTTTAGCCAGCATGAAAGGAAATTTCGTGGAACATGTGAACTTGCTTTGTAAAGGTCAGACTTTTAGTGTTAGGCGTAAAGTTTTCAGAACCTCTCAAGGTTAATCCCTGTGGTAGTGACTCTTGAACCAGTGTGAAACATTAACTTTCTTTTTCCAGGTTTAAAGTATTTCCTTTGTAGACTCGCAGGATATAATTCATTGACACTGCATAGAGTAGTCTTTCATTGCTCATTTACTTGGACTTGCATTCATAAAAGTTGTGAGCAGCTTTCTGGGCTGAGTTTATGGGCAAGGGAAGCCTCCTGTTAATTAGCTGTGTTAGGCAGTAATTTAGCACTTTTACTTCCATACTTCTAGTACTGGATGCATGCACTTTGTAATTCAGAATTGCTGGATCAGTACTGGACTGCTTTAGAGGCATTAAGAAAGTTACATATTTAAAAGTTAATTGTTCTCCTTGCATAATGTTGGCTCTATATGTGCTTTATTAATTTCCAACTTCATATTTTAATTCAGATGAAATGAAGTGAATAATGGAGCAAAAGCTTAGAGAGGAAATGGAGTATTAGCCCTTTGTAGAGCACGAAAGAGGAAGGTGATCTCATGAGGGTAATGCTGAGGTCACAGAGTCCCATGGTACTGTAACAAGCCTACTAAGTTTTCCTTTAAATACCTAATGTAAAAAACAATAATTTTTTTTCACATTATTGGCAAAGTATTGCTTGTTACAGAAACTACTGAAAAATCTAATATTAGCAAAATCTTCTAAAATGAAGACGCATTTCTAAAATGAAGACAGGCAGGATCTTTCTAAGACTCTGGGTCCTGCAAGCTGTAAGCTCATTCATATTGTAATCACATGGGTTGTCCCTGGCTAATTGCCATCACTGTACAAGATATCTACTGATTTTATTTTTATTTTTTTTGAGAGCGAGGAGAAAAACAAAACTAGCTAATACAGTTTTTTTATGTATAAAAAACTATAAAATTAATTCATATAATTTATATGTAAAGCCCCGAAAACTATAAAGATAAAAAAAACCCCAAAAAACTCAACTGCAGGGCTCTGTAAGCAAGTGTTGTGAATCCCAGGGCAAAGTAGGGAATCTCTGTTTCCCAGTGACATAAATCTCGGGGAGGGAATGGTTTCCTGCCAGGTTGCCCCGAAGCAGACGGCTCTGCAGTGGCTCAGAGGTTTGGAATGCTGTTCAGCCATCCCTGCCGGGGTACGGCATGGGGCAGAGGATTGGTGATGCAGCTCAGAGCAAGGAGGATGGATGATCTTGTGGTTTGGGACTGGGACTTAGGAAGCGGAGGCTCAATTCCTGCCTCAGCCCCAAATTTATGGATTGCTTTGGGCAGGTAGCTTGATCTGGCTGTCCCTCTTGGTTCCCTTTGTATAAGTAGGGATATTCTTTCTCCTGCGTCACAGGGGTGCTGTGAAGGTAAGTTTGCAAATGTGATGGGAGAGGCCATAAGACAGGCATTGCATTTGTCCTGCATGATATCTTTGTGCACTGCTGAATCTAACAGGCTTTTCATCAGACTTTCTTTTATGGTGCATTTATTTTCCATTGAAATGATACATTTGAAGATTTTTAGCTTCTACTGTTCTTGGATACTTTTTTTTTTTTTAATTTTAAGTTGTCAGGGATTTAATATTTCAGCAGGTTGATCTCCTACCTCAGTGACACATGCATTGGAGCTTTTGAAGAGGGAAAATGTAACAAATGAGAATTTCACGTGCAGGGCAGCACCTCGGTAGGAAGTTATTAAGGGTGTACCAATAGAGATTTTGGGGGCCAATACCAATAGCCGATTTTTAAGGAGGCACGCGGGTCGATGCTGATCCGATTTCCGATACATCTGCATGCAGCTGGTAAGTCTTTTATGGCGGATGGGCAGGGGAGGGAAGCGGCATGGGGGGACAGATCATGGGGGGAGGCTGGGGCAGGTGCTGCCTAGCTGGGATGAGACACAGGACTCAGCCATGGCTTGCCTGGAGGGTGTGGGATGGGAGTGGAGGCTGGCTCCTGCCGCTGTGTGCACCTCAGGGGGGCATGGGGGAGGGCATGTGCCCCAGATTTGGAGTGGGGGAAGGGCTGCATCTGGGTTGGGGCTAGGGCTGTGCCAGGCTCTTCCCAGCACGTGAGGGCTGCACTCCAGGGCAGGAAGCAGTGGTGGTGCTGCGAGGAGAGGGGGGCACAGCAAAGTTTGGGGTAGCTGCAGCCCCCCCCCATCGCCGTAACCACCCTCCCAGCATCACTGATGCCCACCCCTGAGCGCAGCCCCATGTGCCGGGAACACTGCCCTGAGTGCGGCCTCCATGTGCTGGGAAGAGCCCAGTGCAGACCTGGCCCCAGCCCACAGCTGCAGCCCGCCCCGCAGATCCAGGGCACATGCGCCCTCCAGATGAGCCGCAGCTCAGTTTTGCATCCTGCCCCAGCTGATCAGCAGCTGCCCCAGCCTCTGCCCCATACCCCCTGCCCCACACCCCCTCACCGTGGGGGGCCTTGATCTACCCCGCCTCACCATCTACCACAACAGACTTAGTAGCCGCATGCAGCTCTTCAAGCTGCCGAGCTATGCTCCTTGCTACCTATGTGCTGTGCTGTGCTGTGCTGTGGCTGCGCGCATGCATGGGCGTTTATTGACCAAATTATTGGCCGATTTTTTTCCAGTACAATCCATATTCTTTATATTGATGCCGATCTGCCACTGGCGGGGAGTCAGACTAGATGGCCTGCTCTAGGCCCCTTCTGACCCTAGGCACTATGATACTGGACCGATGTATCGGTGCACCTCTAGAAGTTATGGGAGGCGAATCATTTTGTTGTGTGTGAGAGTATTAGGGAACTCCATGTGTTAGGGGCTGGTAGGATTTTAATGTTAATCAGTTTGACAAGTTTAGTGTTTTTTTCCCCACTTTGTGGTCCAGCTTCTTAAAGGCTAGCTCTACATAGAGATATATGAGCTACCTTTACGTGAGCTTGCTTTAGTGTCAGAAGCATAGTAACATGGACCTCTGCATAGGCTAAGCTAGGCAAGACACCTCCCAGAGGGCTGCTAAGCTTCTTTCTGAACAGCCACCAGGGCTAATGGAAAAAATCCTTCGTTAGCTTGTTATCTGAAGGATAATGAGCCTTGTCATTGATGCCTCTCCATATCTACTGTTTCCTACTGCAAAAATCAATCAGAACATTGATATGATCTCATCAACAATGTCTTACAGTAGCACGTTCTACTTCCAGACAAATACGTTATATGCCAGTGTATCCAGTACTGTACCTATGGTGACTATTCCTATAGATGCCAACAGTATTATAAGGTCTTTGCAGGTATGTATTCTCTCAGTTTGTTTTTAAAAAGATGGTAGCTGCCCGCCCCTTCTTGCCACCGCTTCTCCCCGTCTGCTCCAGCACCGTGTGCTGGAGTGGACCCTGGGCTCCTGCCACCCCACGCTGGGTCCCACCAGCTGCTGCTCACCACTTCACTCAACCCTGCTGCCATCGCTGCTGCCACCACTGTTTCTCCCTATCTCCCCTGCTGAGTGTTGTAATGAAACCGCTGAGCGCTAAATTAAACCAGGTAGGTATTTTTAATGAGCACTAATAGGGAAACTGCATTAAGCGGGGGTTGCCCGTAGACAGAATGGAAGGGGATACTCTTCACTGCAATGGCGTGGAATGAAACCATAATTCTGGTTCCTAATGATGCAGCCTGCTCTTCCTTTTTAGAAAATTAAAAGAGATTCATACAGAATTTTTGGTGCTCTGTTGAAATTTCCATAGAATCGTAGAAATGAAGGGCTGGAAGGGACCTCGAAAGATCATCAAGACCAACCCCCCTTCTCTGCGTTAGGATTACTGCTGAGATGAAATGTTCCCAGCAAGTTGTCTGTCCAGTTTCCTCTTGAAGACTTTCAGGGTTGGGGACTGTGCTTCCGCCTTGGGAAGTCTATGCCAGGTTCTGGTCACCCTTACAATAAATAAACATGTTTTTTCTTGCATCCAGCCGAAAACCATCCTCTAACAGTTTGTGGCCCTTGCTTCTTGTCCTCCCTTGGGGCACCCTAATGAACAGTTTATAAGAGCCCATCAGGACGGGGAGTAAATAGACCTGAGAATTACCCCGGACACTTGCTTCTCCACTTCCTCTCTATGCATATGCCTCCCTTATTCATCTTCAATTCAGTATGGTTGCTACGCACTAGCTCTTAGGATAGAAATAGATGTTGCAAATGAAGTGTCACAGCTGATCCATTTTATTGGGCAAAATGCATCATCTGTTGTCTTGCCCATTGATGCTGAGGGACAATGGGTGATTGTGTTCCCCTGGAGGGACCTGGTCTTGTGTGCCCTGGGAATTCCTGCCCGGGGTTGGGCCCCTCAAGCCCTGGGAGCACCTGCCTGACTTTCTCTTCTTACAGGGTTGCACTTCTCCTGGATGTGCCTCCATAAGTAGGGAAAGCCAGGGTTTCCCTGCTTACAGAGATGTGCTGCCAGGATCTCAGTGTTTATCTTGTGAATCATCTCTTAAGTGTTCGCACACTTAACAGTGTTAATATTGAGCAGCATCCCATTGCAAGAATTTGACAGAACCCAGGGTGCCCCGAATTTTACCAAACATATACAAAATAAATAAATAGAATATATCTCTTTCAATTTTTAATTCTGTTGCCTTTCAGTTGCAACAGTTGCAGGAACTACTTTTGTGTATAGGGGTAAAAAAATCAAATTGAAAACTTAATTTTCAGCTGTGTTTTTGCTACTTCTTAACTTGAATATTTATACTTTCAGGACATAGTGATAATAAAGTTTGATCTCAGCCTTTCTGATCATGTTTTCCGATGTTATCTATAAGGATACATTTTGTGAAGAACTTTGTCATTTAATTCATCTTTCATTTTAAGGATTCAGATGTAGGAGGGCAATACACTTCCATGGTGATGGGACAGATGTTATACTAATGCTTAATTCTCTCCAGGGATGTTGGTTGTAGTTGTGTTGTTCTAAGGACACAGGCATACAAAATTCTTTGGGTAGAGGTGATATCTTTTATTAGACCAATTAAATATTTGCAGAACATTTTTTTTTTCTTTCCAAGCTTTCAGCCTGAAAGCTTGCAAAGAAAAAAAAAAAGCAAATATTTAGTTGATTTAATAAAAGATATCACCTCTACCCCAAAAAAATCTCTCCAGTCATTTCCCAGGAAATCATTCTGTTCTGCATAACAAGAATTTCTACCATTTTTTTTTTTTCTGAAATGTCTTGTTAGCCATGATTTGTTATAGTGTGGTCATTCCTGTCCTGTTTTTATTTTTGGCACTTCATCTGATGGATTTTGGAAGGAAAGCTGAGCTCATCTTTTGTTCAGCACACATTGGTTTCATGTATGCAAACCCTGAAACAGCATGGCTCTCTTAGATCATTGTTTTAGAAATACTTTACATGGGCAGTGAACCTCAGTATTTGCTGGATTCAATGCATTGAATTTACAGGGTTTCTAGGTTGTAGCCAGGAGACAACCATTTGAATTTATAAGGTATTCAGGTTGTAGTATTGGCTTAGAGGAAAAGGCTATCAGGACTCCTAGTAGAGATGATGCATCTTTTATTAATTGCAAGCTTTCAGGCACAAACACCCTTGATAAGGCATCGGAGAAAATTTTAGCCAACAATAAATTTTGAGTCGGGGAAAGGGGTGTTTTAACCCCCAAGGCCTGAGCCAGGGTTTGTCTGGGAGGAGGCAGCTCACCCCCTCCACCCCCCCCGGCCTGGGCTGCATCTCCAGCCGAGCTTGCTGCCCCCCCCCGCCAGCCCTCACTGCTCTAGCTAGGGAGCGGGGGGGGGCAGCCTTACTCTCTCGAGCAGACAGCACGGCCCATCCCATGGCTGCAAAGCATGCTGGGTTGCAGGGGGATTGTGGTTTAATTTGAACCAGGAAGGGATCTGGGACAGAAGTTGCATAAACCAGTTTGACCCAAAATCAGTTGAGTCCAATATTACATTCAACTAGGTTGATCTTAAACCAGTTTCAGCCATTTTGAAACTGGTTTATGTGCACCAAGCTTCTATTCCATTACAGGTTTTTACCAGTTTCCGATCACTTTAAACCGGTTTGTGTGTAACTTCTGTCCCTAGCCGACCCTGTGTGTATATCTCTTCTGTAACACTTCTTTGCTGCTTTCCTAAGTGCACAACTGCCTCCCGGTTATTGACAGGCATGCCGCTGGATAGGAAAAAATAAAACGCTAGCAGCCATATAGCAGCCTTGAAATAATGGAGTGCTTTGCCAAGTGTAACCTGCAGGAAGTATTTTGTGCGCTCGTGTTATGTTTCTGCTCCCGTGCTGATAGGCTGATAACATGGTACAGCACCTTCACCGAACGAGAACGGAGCGGTAGCTCTTTGGAACCGACTCTCCAACCCTGCAGGTCTTGTGCAGCTAGTTCCCTGTAATGTTGTGTGTTTTGGCTCTCGTGGCCTTTAGAATTTCCTGCGACCTTCCTCAGGGCAGCCAAATAGTTTGAAGTCATAGATATCACTAGTGATCTTGGATGCCGTACTGCTCTTTTTTTCCTTTTTCTTTTTTAGGCTAATGGTACCTTATGCCCATGTGTTGTTTTTTTTGTGTTTTTTTTTTTAAACGCATTATATTACCTTCATTATGCATCTTAACTGAATTTTCTCCAAATCAAAAGATCTTATTAAGCAGGCATTCACTCTTTCTAACAGGAAACATGAGTACGACTACCTGGTTCTTTTAGCCAGATATCTGGCAACAGAAATGCATGGGGCCAGTTGATTAAGCTACACTAACTTATATTCGCTGAAGACTGGAGCCATGATGTTCATCTTTCTGTGGGCTTTGATTTTTGCTCTGAGCTTGAAAAATGTGTCCAAGCCATTATGGAGAAGGATAATGGCCATAATAAATAGAACGGAGGTCAAAACCTGTATTTGCTGCTGCTTTTCTTTGATAACAATGAGGCATATTTAGCTTGCTAAAAACAGAGTAAAAATACTAATTATCTGTTCATAATCATATGTGTATTGGATAAAGAAATTTGAGCATATGGAAAACTTTTTATACCAGATGTCAAATTGGAGAAATGTTATATATATACTTTAGCCAACTGGGTGAGGAAAAGTAATTTTTATGATTGAAAACTGTGATTATTCCAATGCACAAAGCACCGTGACTTGAAGCAAGTAAAGGGGAGCTCCCAGACATTGTCTTATTACTTCAGCCTTTTAGGAAGTCAGGAACCTCTTAAGATTTCCCCTGATGCTTTTTCAGTTTATGGTACTATTACTGAAGTCCAGCACCAGTTGCTGATGGGAGACGGACTTAACTGTCCTGGAAAAGGCTTTGGTGGGTGGGACATGGATTGTCCAGGACCAGGATACTGAGTGATTATAGGATGCATGTAATTATTGTATGTAAGTGCTTGCATTTTATCTTATTAAATTTAGGTAAATTTCTATACAGCATCCTGAGACCCTGTTTGTTTGCTCTTTTTTCAAATAAGTGTAGGATGAATGGGGGTTGTTTAATAGTTTAATGAATTACCTGGCAAAGAACTACAGTTCAAACCAGGAAGAATTGTGTGGAGCGCTCTCCTCCAGTGTTTCATCTGTAATAAAGTATATTTGTGGCTGTCCATGCTACTCAGGCCTTCAGAGTTTGACCATTCAGGAGCCTGATTCCTCTATCAGAAATGTTTGGCTTATTAAAGTTTTTAATGAAGTGAATCCTAGCATATGAGAAACTGGAAGGCAGGGCAGGGTGACCTGTTAGAGACCAACTGGTTGAGAGAGGTATAAGCTTTGATATGCAACAGCCTACTTCATCAGGTGTGGGCCGCTGAGACGTGAACACATGGGCTAAGGACAGAAGTTGCACATAAACTGGTTTAAATGATCAGAAACTGATTGAAACCTGTAACAGAGCAGAAGTTCAGTGCATGTAAACCAGTTTCAAAATGGCCCAAACTAGTTTTAAAATAAACCTGGTTGAATGTAGGTTCAAATTTAACTGTTTAGGTCAAACTGGTTTCTAAAACTTGTGTGATGGACCCCTTCATGGTTCAAGTTAAATCGGAGTTCTCCAGCATCCCAGCATGCTTTGCAGGCCTGGGCTGGGCTGTCTGCTGGAGCAGAGCAGGGTTGTCCCACCCCTCTGCTCTCTGTCTGGAGCAGTGATAGCTGGCTGACAAGGGGGTGGGTGTGCTGGGGATGCAGGCCAGTCTGCCTGGCAGGCAGAGGTGGAGCAGCCCTTGCCAGACTCTTCCCTACTGGAGTGGAGGGAGCGGGGGCGTGGGATAGCAGGCTCAGGCAGAAGATGGGGATGAAACCCTGCTTCCTCCCCTCTCCCACTGGCAGGGACCCCAGCCAAGGTCTGCCAAGCTTTTCCCCCCCTGCTCATGGCTTAGCGTGGCCTGGGACCTCCAGAGCCCCCATCCCAGCCAGGGGATGATCCTGCCGCACCTTCCCAGCTGCCAGGGCTGGGGTTTCACTTGGGGCAGCCCAGGAGCAAAGGCCATTTGTGGGGGAAAGAGGGGAACAAAACGGCTCCGCACTGGTGGAGACGCATACAGCAGGATTGTGGTAGCAGCAGCTCTATCCTGGTTATGAGCCCTGCCGAGCAGAGGGACCCAGGCTTGGGTGGGGTGGGGGGAGAGACAGGGAAGGGGCTTGAGTGTGTCCGCACTAGCCTGGGGCAGAGCTGAACCGAACCAAGCATGCAGCTGGGGGAGCAGCTCCTGCCCCTTCTACCCACTGGGGAGCAGCGCCCAGGCTGACCCTGGCTCCTGCCATGGCACGCATGCTTTGTGCTCGGCCCCGAGAGCTATTGCCAGGACGCTGGCTGCCAAGCTGGGTGCGCCCTGCTCACTCCTGCCGGCAGGACAGGATACACCCGTGTGTACCAGGTGTGGGGCACTACCCAATGGCTTCACTGCCACCATCGGGGGACTCTGGCCATACTGTTGGTACTGCCCCTGGCATCAAACAGCTGGCTGCTGGGACACTGTAGGGTCCCTTGTCCCTTGCCACTGACTCACACTCAACTAGATCCCAGATTTCAGTGGTGGGCTTTGCCCCCAAATTCTTGGCCCCTTTGGGAGTCCCACGAGTCAAACAACACAACTCTGTGGGCTGCATCCAGCCCCTGGCCAAAACGTTGTGAAAAAAATAGCAGAAAATAATGTAGATCAGAAGGGTCAGGCACCTTTTGTAAGCCAGGAGTTATGGAAACACTTTGTAGTGAATTTTAACTGTAAGGTCCCATGCTGTGGAAGAATGCTAACCTATAAATTTTCCCAGCTTAATCACTGCATCATCTCTAATGTGGTGCACTGAAAGAATGCCTCAGTACCACTGGAGATGGTTTACACATCACTGGTTCATAAAGGAATGGAGTAATTAAATAATACCCTTTTTGTGTGGTGTTGGCTTTTACTTGCAGATGGCATGATTACTGGGTATTTGTAAAGCAGAGAAACAAGTGGCTTTACTTTTTTACCTTTTTTTACTATTTCAGAACACAGGATTTTGCATTTCAGAGTGAAATTATTTTCACTTCCGTAATTAAGAGCAATGATCTGAGCAGGAGGACTAATAATAGAATTTAATTCTATTACACGTAATTTGAGAGCTGTAGTAATGAAGTTATGTTCTATTAAAATGTTATTTTTTTTCCTTCATGTGTCATTTGCTCTAACTTGAAATGTTCATGGCAAATGACATTATTAATTTACAGGCCGCAGTGGGGGGAAAAGGACAGAAACCAGATATGGATTTGTAATTACTACTGGCTAGGAATAGGTCATCTCTGTATTCCAGGATAGATTAATGGATTTATTATGACACAAAATGAAAATGCCAGAGCACAAAAATAAACCCAAAGAGCTGCTGTGTTTCTTTATCCTAATGTACTTTAACTTGATTGTTGCACCATTGAAAAGGGAAAATCCTCAAAAATAACCTTGGCTTAACAAATGTAGAATTACAAGAAAGTTCAAATGATCCAGAGGAACTTGGTAGGAGGGTGAGGGTTGAGCAGTGTGATTTGTGGGCCTAATTGCATGCAAGGAAGAATGTGGAAAATGCAAAAAAAATACGCACCCTCGTCTAGAATCTGGATCAGAAGTGTGTGTGGGTGTGTGTGTGTTGTACACATGTGCACAGCGCACAGATTTTAGGTCGGATTGTCCCCTCCATCTTTGTGGTGTTGAAAACCTGTTAAACTGTGTGCCAAAGATGGACTGTGTGGAAGGAGGGTTGCATTCACAACATTGTTTTTCCAGCTCCCAGGAAAGCTCCCTCTGTCTGGGTTTCCTGGGTTTTTAGAGGCAGGGAGTGGTGGAGCACGGGAACTTGCCACCCTTTGGCAGCATCATTTTCTATCCCTGTGGATTTCTGACAGGAAATCGGAGTGGGAGTTATTTCTGTATGAAGTCGCACTGATTCCTCTGTGCCCCATCTGTGATTGCAGCTGCAAAGGGACTCTGCGAGGAACATTTAAAGGTTAAGGGAGAATCGTGCCATCCAGGAGAAACCGAGCGGACTAGTGCTATAGCATCCCAGGGTAACTCCGTGTCCCCTGGCCTGTGAGATGGGCAAAATGCAGATCCTGCTGCCTTGGTCAGTCCTCAGTCTTGACCTTGGATATGACTTGAAGGCTTCAAGTCGCTCCAGAGAGCCTAGCAGAAACTTTTTTCTGTGCGCTCTGCCTAGTGTCCAGTAAACATCATGCACAAAGTCCTTGGAGAGTCTACACATCAGAGACTCTTAATGACATAAATCTTGTTTTTATAAAATGAATATTAG
Organism: Caiman crocodilus; assembly: GCA_030014935.1. Taxonomy (NCBI): domain Eukaryota; kingdom Metazoa; phylum Chordata; order Crocodylia; family Alligatoridae; genus Caiman; species Caiman crocodilus. Next base: position 129,645,950 of record JAGPOW010001296.1, read on the forward strand.
GTCCCATCCCTTTATCTTCTCTTCTGCACCCCTTCTAAATCCCTAGCTGTGGGTCATGTCCCACTTGCCCACTTTCCAGCTTTTGATAGGCACTAATTTTAGTCACCTGCATTGGAAACGCACCATCTGGCAGGCAGAACAAAATTTGCAGGGTGGGGGGGGGGGTGATGGAGAATGGTCCCTGATAAAGCTGTGCATACCTTTTGCTTTTAAAGTGAAATCTCCTTTGACTGAACTAAGTATTCAATAACTCTGCTCAAAACCTTTGGGGGGGAAGGTTACAATGAACGTTATCAGTTGGGCTTATTGCTTGCAGTCCAGTGGGTCTCGGTCTTTTGAGACACAAGGCACCTGTTGAAAAATGTCAGCTCTTCACTTCCATGCATTTTTTGAGTACGGAAAAGCAATAGAGTAATTTTTCTGTTGCAAAGAGCACAGAAAGACCACAACCAGTCAGAGAGTTTTTGATGCTCTGGATTCCTATTTGAAATGTTTGGGTTTATTTTGTGAACCACATGTAGGTGTTTGCACACCCAGCAGTTCTAACATTTCGTGGCACCCCGGGGCTCCCTTAATGCGATCTTACAGCACCTTGGTTAGGAATCGTTGCTGTAGACACCTGATGAAACAGAACCATGGTTTTTTCTGGCAGCCTTTAAATTTGAGCCAAATAATTTGCAGGCTGGAGGGGGTTGTGGGTGCATTTTTGTTTTTGAAACGAGCATCCTTTCCTGCAGCACTGTTACAGCAGGCACATGTTAACTAGAGCGCCGTGCTCTTGTAAGCACATGCATGTTGAATTGTAATATTATAAAATATGCCAGTTCCCAGTTCTGTCAGGTCTTCAGCTGGTAGAATAAGAGCTCTAGATCTAGATCTATCACTTACTCTATAACTTATCTGTATCTTACACTTACTATATCTCTCTCTCGGGACAGAGAGAGAGAGATTTCTTTTTGGTACTAGACCACTCTGTCTTGTACCAGCTGAAGATCAGACCCTGCAGTGACTGAAACGTTTTTTCCATAGGCCTGGATTGTATAATCTCAGCCTAATTTAAATGTTATTTTAAATAATTTGGATTTATGCCCAAGGTATTAAAAACTGGCTGGTGGTTTTGAGACCACTTACATGCCTACTGTCAGCTACCTTAGGTTGGCTTCATTGTACGAGGACAGATGTTCAACACTTTGAATAATCAGATGCATTTAAAGACTAGCCCATTGGGTAGCTGAGAACTGACGCACCCCAATTCTTCTTTTGAAAATCTTCATCAGAAGTGCTTTAAATAAAACGTTTTGGGTCATTTTAGACTGATCCAACTGAATCGATGGAAATAATAATGAAAACACTGATTATTTTTCAGACAGTTATGGAGCATTTATTCTGAAATGCAGCATATGGAAAAATCTTGTTTTTGAATCTAGCGTTTCTCTGGCCTTATTTCAGTGATTTTAATGGAGTTGCATCAGGGATGAATTTGGCTCTCTTGTGTTTAATTTATAGCACAGGATATATCTGTATCTACAATGCATCTTCACCCAGGCACACAAGGGGAAAACATGCACGATTCCATCAGTAGTTTGTTAATTTAATTATAACAACAGATGCAATGCTTAACCTATTTGACTTGTGTTATTGGGTTACTAAATCAAGGAACATTTTATTTTCTCCATTTACAGTTCTAACTAACTGTTTCTTGAAATGTTAAGCAGTTTTGTAACTTCCTCTGTTCTCTTGCCTATAAGCTAATATTTTGCTGCTAGCACTTTGTTTTGAAATAGGGAGATGCAAATCTGTCTTCCTTTCCGCTTGTACCGATACCGATTTCCTTGTGTGTTTATGAAAGAAAATGCCACAGAGAAAAAGCGCGCCTAATTTTTTTTCTTCCTCCACTGCCAGTGAGCTCAAAGTTTGGGTTTTTTTGTTTTGTTTTGTTTTGTTTTAAAGCTAAGCCCAATTCAGGATGGCCCTTAAATATGGGTTTAACTTCCGTGGGACTTAGTATGTGCTTAAATATAGCTCACATTGCAAAAGCTCTTCTGAACTGAAATTTCAGCTGACAAATGTTATTTGGGTGTGGCAGCCTGAATATCATGGTGCCATTTGCTCAATGTCAGCAGTGGCACACTTTCTGTAGATTTTAAAATCAAGATACAGCTACTTAGGAGACTTTCCAGTGAGCTGCTAGGACTGTGGTTTTCACTGATAAGGACTTCTGGTGGCAGATTTGCACTTGGGACACCTTCAGGCAACTTTAGTGAGCCTTTTTTTTAAAAAAAAATCTTTTGTGCATCTGTTTTGTTTCTTTGCCGTACTCTTACTCGGGTGAGCCAAGCGGAAGATGATGGGAGGTTCTCAGTGTGCCATGTCCCTGATGGCCAACTTGTGCTTTCTGTGCCATGGAGCTGTGCTAGAGCGCTACATGGTTATCCTGGTCGTTGGTCAGGCAATAGGTGCAATCTCCATCTTGGCATAGATAACGCTGCCTTGCAGGTCTATGGATTTGCCCATAACTGGAGCCAGGTAGCATGTCGGACACAGGAGGGCACCCTCTTCTCTTGGGAATTCTTCATAAGGGCACGAAAAGCATCCTCATTACATGGATTACATTGTGTGATGTTTACAGCATAGTATATTACGAAAGATTTGTGTTTAAATTATTCCGACTCCTGGTTTAGTTTCAGGTGAGAAGTCTGAGGTTTTCCAGCATCATAACTTTCCTCCATTTCCGTTTTAGTTTAAATGTTTATCTTTCCAAATGCATAAAGATATTTCCTCTTCCTCCTGTCCCAGTCATTGGGATTTGCCATGGATGCATGACTGTTTATTCATCTATTTTGCATACGTTTCTGCAAGATTAGGAAGAGGTTTTTTTAACATGCGCTGTTTCGGGTAGAAAGTTCTGCTCGGAGGGACTTTGCTGAGGAAGACCTTCTCTGCTCTTAACAAAATGTTCAGAATAGATTACAGGAACCTGCAGCTTCTGGGATTTTTTTGTTTTAAATGTTAGATGATTACTACAGACCGACAATATTAATGGCACTTGTGTTCATTTTATTATCCAAGTGATTAGTCTAAATGGTACTGTAGACAATGTGATGAGTAATACAGGAAATGATTATAAAGGCTGCTTTCCATGGTTTTGTGTTCCCTGGTGTGGGAAGCTGGAAGTGACTAGCATACTGGAAATACGGTGGGAAAGGGGCAAGCTGAGCGTACCAATTTAAGAGCCTTAGGCTGCGATCAGGACCTTACTGAAGTCGGTGGGAGTTTTTCCATTGCCTTCAGAAGACCCAGGATTTCACTCTGGTATTTTTTTGAGAGTAGGGAAAATTGTGATGTAGTCAAATAAATAAATATTTAATAACTGCAGTTCTTGTAGAGTGAGCTCTATGCATAGGGCTTGGTCCTAGTTTTTGTAGATTAGTCCAGCCCAAGAAACTGGACAAGTAACCAAGCTGCTGCCCTGTCTGAGGTCTCTCCCGTTTCGTTTCTCTTTGCCGTCATCACAAGAATTTTTGAAAGGCCCCTGGACACTCACAACTTTCAGCCCCATATTTGCAGCTTTATCATTTAACAGTATTTGCCCAGCCTGTCTACCCAAGTATCTCTTAATACAGCAGTTGTCTCCACTGAGTGCTGGGATAAGGGACGGGCATCATCTCTACACTGCCTCTGTGGTGAAAAGGAGTGCTCTGTTGAGACGTGTGCGTTGGCCACCGAGTCCTGCCCTACATGTGACCACTGCCACTCACGAGATGTGTCTCCAGCACATTTGAGTTCATCAGCAAGAATCGCTTCCTCGCCTTATTTTGTGGGTATGATGCATACTGATCGGGAGGTGAGGCACGTTTCCCAACAACGATCTGAGGAACGTCACAGAAGCAATATAGACGTGCACATCGATCGAATTCCAGCGGCACCTGCAGTCGGGTTTTATTACCCCCTAGCCGCGCAACTGCCCCCAGCTGAGAAGAGGGAAAGACTTCTGAAATCCTGCTGCAGATCTTTACTGCAAATAAGGACTGAAGCTCTTCCCCTGCAGATTTGTCCACTTGGGCTGCCGACAGACACCCAAATAGAAAACGCGCTTTACCAGAAGAAGCAGCACGTTATTTCGACCTGGCTCTGCAGCGTCGGCATAGATGGGGCACTCCTTGAAATATTAAGCAGTTTTGTGAAAGAATTACTGAGCTCATCCATTTACTGAACTCCTAGTCATGTTTTTTTATTATTTTGCAAATTGAGCTAAGCAGCATCTTGAAGCACTGAGATGCGTATCGTAACCAGATGTTCACGTGGAAAAAATGCTTGAAAAAATGTCCAGTATACTTGGACACGTGTAAAAGTTAACAGATTTGTCTCCTCTCTGGCAGCAGGGATGCTAGGCCTGCACTTACACCAGTGGAAAGTATGCTTTTTATAACTATTCCTCTATTTGCTAACGTGTATTTTAAAAGAATACCTCCCCCACCCATGCATCTCGTGAAGGTAGATACTTATTTGGATTTTTCAAGGCCCTTGTGGAATTGCTGGGTATTTAAACCACAAGATGCAATATTATAGACCACTAGTGCAGATAGGGATGGGCAAGTGGGCACTAGTCCTAGGTGCCCGTTTAGAGGGGCACCAAAATAACTCTTAAGGAACCCACATCCTGCCCCACAAAGGGAGCTAGGACACTCTGGCCGTCACCCCGTATCCCTGTTCTCTACCCAGGGTGCCCAAATTGGGCATTTTTGCCCCAGGTGCCCATATCCTTTGTTATGTTGCTGTTAAAGATGATGGTGGACATGCAAGATAAACTTCCTTGCAGGACTGTTTTATACTACAGGAGAGGACAGGGCTTCCATTCAGAGCAAACATCTGTGGGTGGGCGGTAGGACTTTCCACTGCAATTCTTCCTCCTCTTAGATTGGCTCAAACCAAACATTTGTTTAACATTTGAATGACATGTCTTTTCCTGATGCAAGAGCACAAGTTCCTCTTGTCCCTCCCTAGGAGATTGCAGAATTGATTACGAGTGACTGAAGGTAAATATTTTTTTCAAAGATCTCACTTAGAAAAGTGATTTAGGAGCCTGGAGCCAACTGGTTTCGTTGAGTTTTTGGCCACGTGTAGCTTGAGTGCCAGGAGCAGAGTTCTCAGATCAGCCTAGGCCCCACGTGGGCGGTAAAACCTGCTTCAGACCCACAGTTAATACCTGGGCGGTTTGGTCTGCACAGAGTTTCAGGCTGCTGCTGCCACGCTACAAAACACAGTCTAGTTACTTTAAATCTAGCTCACATGTGCTGATATACACTGCTGTCAGGCCTCTGATTGCAGTGGAGGTAAGCATGCAGGCTCCTACATGCTTAAGGCTTTTTTTCTTTTTTGAAAATGGGACTTGGAACCGGAGTGGTTGAGAAACCTGGCGACAATTGTACCTCAAATACGTGAATTATTTTCGCTCAATCAGTCAGAGGGCAGGTATGTACATAAATCCGCGTATTTACCTGATGAACAATGCCTTGCATTCAAAAGCTTGTCGTGTAACTTTATCCCAACCATGCAGTTGGTCCAGTAAAAGAGATCACCCACAAAAATCCTTGCTTCTCAAGTCCTGGACCATCACAGCTACAACATCACTTTAACACTATTAAATCAATGTATACACTTATTTAGACTTCTTTATTCTTGATTATTTAGCAAGGCTGTATTGTGAAATCAATGTGAAGTCTGTTGCAATGTATGGTAGCGCTACCTATGTAAGACAGCGGGCGTCCTTAAAACATTTCCTTTTAGCTTTTCACTGTTGGGTAACGGATTGCTGCCAGCAGCATGCATTCAGTTTAGAAGGGCACCCCTTGTAGGGCACTAAGGCCCCTGACAGATGTTCTCTTTAAGATGTGATGGGATTTAATCCGTGATCCCAACTATTGCACTTCCTGCCATGCACATGATTTTGGGATTCGGGATTGGGTCCAAATTGCACCATACTTGCTGGTGCAGGTGGAATCTAGCATGAGCAAGAAGATGACCTTGTTGGGGTCAGAAACCAAACTAGTCTCTGGCCGTGTTCGACAATCGGCTCAGGGCACAGGGAGCTATAAAATCCTGTGTGCTGCCCAGCTGGGAAGCACATGAGATCTTGACAGGTCCCAGGTGGCCACGTGTTCGGTTTACGGCATACTGCAAATAAGCTACATTTACTGCATTATCATGCCTTAAATTGACTTGGCACATGTGGCCAGGTTACTGTTTAAGGTGTGATTTACCACTTAAATGTTACATGTGTCAGGGCCTAGCGGTATCTGATCTGAAACGTGGTGCGTGTAGGCACCACTAGCATTTTACATGTAGCTTTGGTTTTACACTTTGATACTTACAGTGATTTCAAGTCTGTTGTATAGTTTATGTTGAAAGCGCCCGTGATGCTTCTAGCTGCTGTTCGCAGTTGTGGCTTTTGTAACACAGGTACTTAAACGCTAATTTTGGCTCTGGCAAACTCCTTTCGTGTAGCGCTCTGAGTATTGGACGGTGACCAAACAAATACCAGAAGTGGACTCCATTGAACTGGAGACCTAGGCGTTCGAAGCGCTGTCTCCCATTTGCTGGTTAATAATATATATTTCATTTCTAGAAACAATTTCATGTTTAAGTCTAACAATCAAGAGACGGGATTATTTGATAGCCTTTGGACTTGCCTTGAGGAATTGATTCTGGCTCCTTGTTATTGCTCAGGAAAAACTTTGCCATGCCTATTATTGTTGCTGGCATTGTGAAAGCTTTTATTAAGAGACTTGTGCATTGTTATATTATGCAGAGTCTAGGATAGTACTACTTGGCCCTCCAGCTAGTTAGATCTCTGATACCATGTTTCAATGCTCAATGGAAAATGTTTCTACTGACTGGTAGCAAAAGTTAGCGGTGATCCTCACTTCCCCCCCTCCTTCCCCTCATTCCTGGTTTGTTAAAATTTCCACTATCTCAGTATTTACCCGCAGAAGAAAAGGAAAAAAGTAGTTTAAAAATTGACCAAATTCTTAGGAAGCTTTCTGCCTCTTTTCCACTTGCACCAAAGAGATCCGGTGCGGATGTTATACATTTATGCTTTAAAACGATCAGAAAATTGTTCATTTTTTAACAGCAAAACTTGCTTTGAAATGAATGGTCCTGATTCCTCTGTTTTGCTATATGGAAAATACTTGTTGGGTTGAAGGACATGCTATGTGGACTACTACCTCTTTATGCAGAACCCGGCATGCATTAGGCAGGGTTGCAGAAGTCTGGGATGTGGTGGGATAATGAATTGTTTGAGAGCAGACACTTGGACTTAGGACGGAGGCAGAACACGGCAACTGGGCACCCTGGATCAGTGGCAGCTCCCAGGTGTCCAGTGGCGTGGCTGAGGCAGCAGATGTTAGTTTTGTGACACCCCCCTCCCCCCCCAAGTCAGTGCCCTTGTCACCCCAGCCTCATTACACGGGGGACTTGGGATAGCCAGGTTCCCTTCCCAGGTGTTCCACAGAGGACTCGAGTGACCTTTGTCCAAGTCACTTATTACAATTATTGTAGTATTTAGAAGTCATTGGCATCAGCCAGGACCCCAAAAACAGAATGACCGAGTGCCCCCACCCCAAAGAGCTTGTAAGCTAAATGTGACCTCCCTGTGCCTTCATTCCCCACCTGCAACGTGGGCTGGCAATACAGTATTTTTCCTACCCTTGTTTTCCCTATTTAGATTTGTAAGCTTCCCGAGCAAGAACTCTCTTATACTGCATGAATGCATAATGGTCACACTGCTCTGTTCGGGGCTGTGGGCATCGATGGCATACAGAATCACAATAAGAGATTTTTTTACAACTTTCAGTTGAGTTTGGCTGTGCTTGTCACGTCAGTCAGTTTTCTGCAATACCTTTTGTGACAACGAGTGGAAAAAGTAAGTGGGCAGGAGTTTGCTCTAAGTTTTTTCTTTCCTGTTGTTTCCCTTGCATGTCCCTGTCTGATCCTGATCAGCACAGCTAGAGCTCATCTACTGGTGCCTTCACTAGGCTAGAAGCCTCTACCTCTTCAACTGTGTTAATTGTCTCTCTCTTTTTTCAAGCATAGTTCAGAAATGGTCTCTGTGCAGAGAGGTCATTAGATATAGCGCGGCATTGTGTAATGAAAGGGAAACCCGTTGGATATTGGTCAAATGGGTAATTGAAATTGTCTCTTGACAGCATACATTATAACAAAATCGGGACAAACCTATCATCATTTCAAATCCAGATGGCAATTATCAGGATGGAGTTGTGATTTCAGCTGTCCCTAATGATGAACGTGGTCTAAGAAATGCATCATATGTGGTCAAGTCATGCAGCTGGCTCTAAAACTTAAGATATTTTCTTCCTTTGAGACCTGTGAAGAGTCCATGCTGTTTTAGAGGAGGACAGGTTTTGACATATGATTTTCTACTGTTTTGCTAACATGCTTTAGAGGTAGGTATTTATATTCACGATTGGCGGATTAAACCCCCAGGCTTCCAGCCCCTTATTGATGGCTTTTCAGTGTGGACTTTCATCTCTGAGGAGCAGCGCTTTCAATTTATTTAGTATAGTTTTCACAGTGGTGTTCATATGTCTTGTGTGTTTACATTTTGAAGTGAGAAAGTAATGGGGGGGAATCCAAATCAGACCCCTGGGAGGGGGGGGAAAAGAGATATTAATAAAAATGAGCAGAATAGCTATAGCCACACCTTAGATAAGACCATGAACCAAAGCATTGCAGTCTTCCAGTATGGAAGAGAGCTAACTCATTGACTCAAATTCCTTGTGAATATTTTACTAACCCTCAATCCAGTGATTCTCAACCAGGATGTCTCAGTACGCTGGAGTGCTGTGAGATCCTGTTAGTGGTATCATGAAGTGCCACACCATATCATCAGTGTGAGGTATGCAAATACCTACACGCGATTCACGAGATTGACCCAGACATTTCAAACAGGACTCCAGAGTGTCAAAACCATTGTGACCTGTTGTGGTCGTCCTGAGCTCTCTGCAACAATTGCCCTGTTGCTTTCTGCACTCAAAAAATGAGCAAAAACTCAGGTCTGATGTATTCTGAAGGCTGACTTTGAATCTAAAAACGTTAAGAACAACTGCCTTATTTTTTAGCTTTTGACAGAGCCAGCGGTTTCTTTCCTAACATTACGTACAACTGGAAGAGGAGACATTGAAAATACAGGCCCCAGTGACTTGCTCAGTCACAAAGTAGCCACTGAGTAGATTATGTTCGTCATGGCTGATAGGGCTTTACCATAATTGCAAGACCACGTTCCTTCCGCTTAATAGTCTGTCTTGTGTCTGTCAGCAGGTGCAGATCCACTTTTGCATGTTACTCAATTCATGCAAAGTGCGCCTTATTCTCGGTGCCCCGGGCTATTTTAGTCTGCAAGTAAACTGCTTCGAACGTGGCAAAACACAACGTACCCAAATCTGGCCTACTATCCAAGCATGGAAAAATTGCAGTCTAGTTAGGAATGCCTCGATCGTGCTACAATACTGTTTAGCAACTGGGTTGGGAAACTGATGCGATGCAGAACGGCGCATGTACACAACGCGCTGGCTGTTGGAATTTGAGAGACTTTGGATAAAAGGGTTGCAGGACCTGGGAAAACTAATTCCTCTTACACCGATTGATGACATTGGTCTGAGGCCGGGATTTACTGAGGAGCAGAAGGATCTTAAGCGCAACTGGCCATTCGTTCATCAATTTTTGTCCCTTTGGTTAACAAGCGAGGTGGGTGTTTTTGCTATTTAAGAGCGTACGTATCAGAAGACAGGCTTTCCCTCATCTTTTCTTCCTACCACGTACCAAATAACTGCAGGTTCGCACAGCAGGTTCATTCTGGGGGACATAGAAACAATCCCGAGAGGTGTCTTTAGCATGCTGCTTACTGTCAACCCTTGGAACAAGAATGCTTTTTTGGCCTGGAAGCTTCCTCTCCTTGATTGTAGCGCATGCTGGGCCTAATAGCCCACTGAGCTGTCTGTGCGTCGGATGAATAAAGAACAGAGGCAGTTTCAGATATGAAGTGGTACAGCTGGCAATTGGCTGTTATCAATAGCTATTCATCGTATTAATTAGGCTGTTTTATTGTCAAAATCTGAGTGAGGCACAGTTTTTCAGCTTCTCTTTCTAAAAATAAGCCAGGGCACTTCTGTTCCAGCAAGGGCACTGACAAGGGGACTCTATTGTGAGGCTAATGGGGAGATATTAAGAAAATCTTTTCTTCCTTCTGTCCTCCAGACTGAAGGAGAGCTGGATGAGCCACTTCTGAGCTGCCTGGGCACGCACATGTTCTTCAGGGCACGTCCACGCTTCCCCGTGCTCGAGTGCACTGCTGTGGAGCAGGCCCTGCCCGCTGGCTCCCACTCTGCACATGCCAAATCCCCCAAACGAAGCAACGTAACCCACTTTGCAGTGGTCCTGTTACAGTCCTTATAAGAGTGATGCTGGAAATATCTGAAGACCCAGGTGGGGGTGGAGGATGTTTGCCGGTTGTAGGGCCACTTATGGTTCTGGACTGACTTATGGATTTAGACTAAATTTGGCTGATTTGGCTTGGAACATGAAAAATGTCTGTTCTTTAAAAAAGGGCTGTCCAAGAGTGTGTCTGAGGCTAGGCAGACCTCTTCCCTTGTTCTCTCCAGACTTACAGGAAAGAAGGGTAATTATGAAGTATCATTTTCCTGGCCCCAGTTGATCAAGCTTTTCTCTGACAGATCGGAGCCATCCCTAAATAACATTTTAAGCTTTTTAAAAATGTTTTAGTCTTCGGTTATAGGGTTTAGCAGATGGCTATGGAAGGGGAGAGTGCTTTTTCTCTTCAGTCACCTCTGAAAAGCCCCATTCAGTCTGGTACAAATACAGCCTCAAAGTAGACCAGCCACATCTTGGTACTGTTCTGCTAGAGCAAACTCTAATTTTGGGGTGTGTGTGTGTGTGTGTGTGTGTGTGTGTGTGTGTGTGTACACACGTGCAAATCTTTGTTTTTATTTTCAAACTGTGCCATTCTGAATTGTCTATGAGAGGGAGTTTGTGTGTATGTACATGTGTATACATATATGTACGTATGTTGCGAGAAAGACGTGTTCCTTAGAAAATAACGCTCTTCTGTCCGAGAGGCTGCACAGGCTCCGTTGCTCTTTATCTGCTGTGCCAGATGATATCGGGCCTTACCCTCGTGCCTCTGCTTCCTGACGTATGAAGTTGTGATGGGAACCACAGATCATGAGCAGTCAGAGAGAGCATTAAAAAGGGTCACGGGTGTTGGGCAAAAGAAAAAGTCAGTTGCTTGCTTTCTCCTTCCTTCCCTTCTCCTTCCTGCCTTTCAGGACACAGCATAGGGTTTAGGTGTTGATATGACCGGGACTTGCTCCTGAGATCCAAAGCCATATCATTGCACTGGGAGCTCAGTTTGTGTGCAGCTGATTATCCTGTGTCTTTCAGGGTTGCTGAATGCCATGAATCCCCCACCCTGTAACCATGGCCTGCGTTCTTGTTCTTAGGTGCAGGGTTTTACGTTTTGTCATGGCAATAAGCATATTTTTTTTTTGTTGTGCAACCAGTTTTATCAAATCTTAGTACAAACACCATCTGTGAATGCATGCGCTTCACCTGAAAATATCTTGCCAAGATTTTTAGGAGCTAGATTTTCACAAGAGCTGAAGGCCGACCAGTTTCCTTTTCAGTGTCCAAAGTGATCAGATCTACATACGTGCTCAGCACCTAACAGCTTCCACTGTTCTTAGTCTCGGGTGCTGAACACACACACACACACACACACGCACGCACACGCGCGCGCACACACACACACACACACACAGAGCCAGTTTTTATGGGAGAGTGTGTGTGTAAAATAATTTTTGGTGTCCCCTTTAATGTAATTTGCAGTGTATCTGTTTTCTTTTAAATTGGAGAACCATCAGATGTGGTGTCATCTTCAGTACACATCCCAAGTACTGATTACAAATAAGATTTCGTCTAAATTGTAGCAACTTTATATACAGTCATCCTCCTTGTTCTCTTGTTAGGGGGTGTGTGTGTGTGTATTGGGTTTTTTGTTCAATAATGGTTTCTACTAGAGTCTGAAGGAAGTCGTCTACCACTGGGTGACACTGTTTGACAGTATTCTTAACATTCACTACAGTCAAAGTCTGGAGAAGCCATCCTTGATTACTGGATTTTCTACTAAAGAGACTTGAACTTGCATTGCTTGCTCTACCTGGATGTGATGTCCACAAATGTGGCTTCCCCAGCTCTGTCCTAATTCTAAGGTCATCGGTTGAGGCTGGCGAGGCACTGCTGATGTTGACATAGTTTTGCAACAGATGAAGTGGGACTGGGTTTTTTTGGGTGGGGAAGGGGGTTTGGCCTCCAGTAATCAAATTTTAGACTAAACTAAGGGTAGATAGGAAGGTATTGTGGCTTTGAGTTATATCTGGACTAACGTCAAACAGCATATTAATGAATTGCTAATTATTTTTGGGGAACAGTGTTTGTGCAAATTAGTTTATCATGTTTTATTTCTCAGCAGGCAATGATTTGAATCATCTGATTTTCCTAAAAGTCAGATTTACTGCAGTTTGCACTGCTTAACATTCCCACTCTTCAGTATACTCAGTTACATGGTTTTAGTAAATCTTACTTGATCCCTGTAAAGTGAATTGTGTTATGGTCAAGAGGTGTGTGGGTGTCCATGTCATACCTCTGCACTCAATGGATCTTTTGTTCTTGCAGAATTAAATATTCTGGGTCACGCTTTGCCATAAGCCCTTGGTAAAATTGGATCTTTTCCTTGTTACCAACACGTGTTTTCCTTCTCCCGTGTCCCTTTTTAGGGCGGTGATGGGGAAGAGGGAGGAAAGGGGGATGTGATAAACATCCGCAAGAATATGGTATCGTGCTCACTGAAAGGGTGAGAGAAACCTGAAATTCTTTGCAAACTTATTGTAAAAAAAAAAAGGAACATCTGATGCTTAAAGGTACCCAGAAGACTACAGAGCTTGGTTTGATTTTTTTTGGCATCTGATTCAGAGGCAGAATATAGTCCCATGGGTAGGGGACACTCAACCTATTGGAGGCCCTAGGCAAGTCCAGCTCTTCTAGGCTTCTCTCCCTCTCCCAGCTTCTTGTTTGTCTGCTCAGTTTAGACAGCGAAGTTTTGAGAACATAGGCTACCTCACTATGCATGTGCTGTGCCTGATGCAATGGGGTACTGATGGCTTTTTTGGTGGGAGGGTTTTGACTCCCCAAGTGATATCGTAATACTCATAAATAACTATTGGAGCCCTGGGGCTTGTCCACGCCACCTCTGTGCTATGTCTGCAAAACCACCAAGAAGCACACTCTGTCTTTGCACCCCCATTTAATGAGCACCAAATCCTGGAAATGGGGCAACGTAGCAACCTTGGAGTGGGGATGCAGCATGCACCAGGAAGCATACAAGGGGGAGCCTAAAGTGACTTCAGGCACATGCTCAAGGCTTTACAATGGCTACACTGCCTCAGGTCTAAGCATGGAGTCAGCTTAGATATGGCCCTAGCCTCCCCTTTACTTTTGGATTCCCTGCTTCTCACTCAACAACTCATCTTGTATAGAAATCTGTGTCCAAATAGCCTTGAAGTGATGGGTTCCCTTTCTTCCCCCCACTCGCTACTCAGCTCTTGCTAGCTGGAACTTTTTCGTCTAGCAGCCTCCAAAAATTGCTGCTTAAGAGAGAGTCTGTTCTTCATAGATTTTTTTTTTTTGTACCCACCAGGTAAAGTCTGTAGGACCAGTAGAAACAAGCTCCATCTACCATGCCCTCCAGTTTCCAAGGGAAGTGTACATGCTCTTAGAGTCTGTATTTCTCTTTCTCCATCCGTGGTCAATCTAGATCAGAGACCAAGAGAAAGAACTGCGGCTCAGTCCTCAGCGTAGGTGCGCTGTTGGGGGCTATTCAGACCAAGGATATCCTTCAGCTCACGTGACTTATTTCAACTTGGAAGCACCATAGCAGAGTCAGTCGGGCAGTGTTTCAAAAAGAGATGCTGCCTTTTAAATAAGTGAGAAACTATAAACAGCCCCTGGCATGGTGCTTGTATGTGGTAACTGGAGAAGCAGAGAATGCTGCTTCATTTATTTCCCCATCCTATTCCTTTGAGTGTCCATAAGTCTGTCAGTGCAAACACCCTTATGCCAATGCGGCACGTTCTGGTTTCTTGCGGTGTGGATGTCCCATCTCCTGTTCTGTTGCCAGTGCAGCTTCTATAATATTTTGAGCAGGAAGGCAAACAAAAGGCTTATTTGGATTTCTTGGAGGTTTTGAGTTTTGAGCAGTTTTAACTAATTTAATATCTATTTGCAGTGGCTAGTAGGGTCTGCTTCATTCCAGACTCCAAAGCCCTGACATTACTGTGGTCTTTTAGACTGACTCCAGCGTGGTGCAAGTGAGTGGAAGCCTTACTCCTATTACCAAGGGGAGTAGGATGAGGCTTTTAGTCTTTTAGCAGCCACATACTTAATGAATCTGTGCATACCCCTGGGGGTATTTGGGAAAGCCCTAGGGGGTACGTGTGGGCAGGTGGGGACACAGCGCCACCACCCCGCACCACCGCCTCCCAGGAGCAGGGCTGCAGGGGGTGAGGGTAGCGGTGCCCCTCTGTGGGCCACACAGCTGCTGCCCGGCCAGCCAGACGCAAGGGAAAGTTCACACGCGGCCACCACTGCCACGCTGGCTCTGCGTCCAGCCATGCGCCACCCGCTTCCCCCACCGCTCCGTGTCTGGCTGGTACACTTATTAAAAAAGGTTGAAAACCCCTGCATTAGAGGTATACCAACATATCAGTCCGTATTGGATCAGCACCGATTTAAAAGGAAAATTTTCCATTATCAGCAATTGAGGTTTTTTTGGTCAGTATAGCCAATAGCATCACCAATAAGTGTCGCGTGTGTGCGTGCAGCCGCAGTATGCACACGGCCAGGAATGCAGCCCGGATGGTAAGTCGGTGGCGGGGGAGGGAAGGGGTGTTGGTGGGGCAGATCGAGGCTCTTGTGGTAAGTGAGGGAATGGGGCAGGGACGCACTTAATCTGCCCTCCTTCCCCGCCTGCCCCCAGATTTACCAGCCAGATGCTGCTCTCCAAGCTGCCAGGCTGCATATCAGTGATCGGATCGGTATCGCTTGATATGACTGGTTAATAACCAGCCATCGGCATCAACCAGAAAAATCTTTATCCGTGCACCCATAGAATCCATTAATTGCTGGTAGCGTTACCTTTTTTCCCATATGTGAGACTGTAGCTCAACTGGCCTCATCCACCACCGTTCTAATAATGCTGTGTTTGTGTCTCAGGCATGGCTGGCCTAATTACGTTATCCTTTATCAGGCACCTAACTTTCAAGCTCATACTTGCACAAGTGGTTTGCAGAGGAAAACCTACAGCTCCGCTGCAGATAGGTTTAATAAGAGAGTACAAAAGTGCTTGAGTGCATGCCTGGAAGTGCTATCAGCTTGGCTGAGCTGCATGTCTTGCACACTTATCTCCCCCCCTCCCCACCCCAGTCCTGTTTGGGGTTTACAAGGTAGGTGCCCCTATGCACAGATCCACTAAGGGGCCCGATCTAGACCCAGCGTGCATAGGGACCCGTTGTGGTAGGCCTGCTTAGAGTTCAGCCGTGGCGAGAGGAGGTAGTGATGCTGCTGACGAACCTAGCCTAGTGAACAGAGCACTTGCCCAGGAAGTGGGACTCTTGGTTAACAGACCTTCAGCGTGCACCAGTTCAAACCTTGCTTCCCATTCAAAACCTCTTATGAAAATTAAGACTTTCTTGGCATAAATCTCCCATATTCGCAGACAGCTGTTAAAGCATTTACAAAGCAAAGCTGTCCAATGCAACCTTTGACAAAGCAGGGGTAGGAGCAAGGGCGTGCTCCAGCTTCCTCCTGAAGCTGGATTATTGGGTAATCGAGACACATTGGGCCACAGAGGTGGGGAGGGAGAGAGAAAAGAGATAACAGGACATCTGACTGTCACCCAGTGAGGGGGTGTTCTGTGTTTCAGTCCCATGACTGTTTATGCATTTCAACCAGCGGTTTATTAAATGGAAAATGCTTAAACAGTCCATAGAGTTAGGGGCCAGACCTGAAGACTCCCATGCTCCCAGGCAGGTACTCCAACCACTGGGCTATTATATAAAAAGTGGGTAGTGATGCTGTCTGCATTTTCAGCCCCAAAAGACAGATTTTCTGTTTCTTTCCCTGATCCAAATCTCATAATCCCTTGCACATGGCCTCAACGGATAGGGAAGGGTGGGGGTAGGGGGGGTGGAGAAGTCTTTCCCTAAATTAGGAAGAGAACAAACAGCATTTATTCAAAATATAATCCCCCCATTGGGATCAGTCTATAAAAAATGGTCGCAATCAGGAGTCTCTTCATTCATCACGAGCCTCATTTCTACAGAAATTATAGCGGTACGTAGCTGATGTCCGTAAGCCTTGTTCTGTGCATTGCGTACCAGGAAAGGGGAAAGCTGTTTAGCAGAGATTTTAAGCAGCCCTTTTCCAGCTAAGCCTGGTTGTTCAATGTCCACTACTTATGTAACTTTAGAGCAGAGTCATGCTGAGGTATTTTTATTCTAATTCCTCTTAACATCAGGATAATGGAGGGGTGGGGGGGATGCCAATGATATCGTATTTCTCCTGAAAGAATGCCTTTGGGTTACTTGTACTAAACCACAAGTCTGTGCAGTGGTTAAATGATCTAAAAATGTAAGTCTTACAAAAATAGCGTTTGATGGTTTATAGGACATTCAGACCAGATGTTCCAGATCTTTAAAGAATATGATTTAACTTTAGGAGACTTAAAATGATTGAGTTAATACTTCTGTGCATGATTTAAGTTCAAAGTTTATCTGGGCAAAAGAAAAGGATTAAAATCATGTGAATAAACCTGGCTTGGTAGCTTTTAGCAGAGTTCTCCAAGGCTTGGATAAGTTTATTATTGTTGATGTTTTATGTCTTTTTAGTCTTTGTGTTTTATTAAAGTGGCCCCCTACTCAGCCTCTACTTTCACAGCCAGAAATAATTATGTATACCTAATCCTACAAACATGGGATCTCATGAGAGTTTTGCAATTCAAACCCCAAATTAGTTTTCTTAGAGAAGGCGATTTCTACTGTAAAACAACGGAGGAGAAAATAAGGGTGATGTATGTAAGTAAACGTGTTTTAAATAAATTCAAAATCTCTTATGAAAATTAAGACTTTCTTGGCATACATCTCCCATATTCACAAACAGCTGTTACAGCATTTACAAAGCAAAGCTGCCCAAGTGTTTCTTAGCACCATATTGTCAAGACCTGGTCTGAAGCTGGGTCAGATCATGGTGAAAACGCTTGTGGCGGTCTGTAGCCCTGTTTACAATAGTGCTTCCACTGTTGTAACTGCCCATAGCCCTTTCCCAAAAATCCCAGTATAAATACAGTCAACGGGTATGAAATGAAATGAAAAATATAATAAACCCCAATGTGTTCATTGGAAGGTATGTGGGTGGATTCTGGCTTCACAACTTTCTGTCTCCATGGATAAAATAATAGAGTATAAAGGCCTGTACTCCCATTGAGTTGACTGGTGAGACTCTCCTTGATTTGAACCCATCTGGCCCTTTGTTCTGGCTTTCACAACTTGAAGTGCTGATGCGATGGCTTGGAGTAGCTTTGATACCTCTGAATAGACATGAAACCTATACCCAAGTGATTTTATCATGTGATTCTTGTTACGGAAAATTGCCCACGGTTATATGGCTATCAGATACTTTTCCTGTTCAGTTTGGGAAGTCCAAACTCTTTGTTTCTGATTATGTCAATTTTAGTGACTTTTTAAAAATGAATAAAAAATAATTAATAAAATCCGAAGTTCACAAGAAGTTAGTCTGACTTAATAGCACAATGGATAAATGATATTTTGTTCCTGCTTGGGTAACAAGGTCAGTCGAGACATACCCAATGTTTGTATTATTACAAGCTCCTTCACCTTGAATTAAAGTACAAGTAGACCAGTGAACTGTATACTCTTAATAGATTACCTATTATTAACAACAGATGCTGTAGAGGAGACTCTCACATGCTTGTAAAATAGGGGGCCTGTTAAATATTTCTTTGAACCACAACCCACAGGAAAAATAGTAGTAAATCCTAGTTTGTTTCTTTTTATTCAAATGCTTTCATTGCTGCCAAGTACCAGTAAACCAGTGAACTGTATACTCTTAATAGATTACGTACAACTAACAACAAATGCTTTAGAGCAGTGGGGGCCAACCTTTTTTGGCAGGCATGCCACAAATTGTCCCTGCATCTTTCCTGAGTGCCACTCTGCTATCCGAACTGCTGCTGTGCTTTCTGCTGCCCACACTGTGCTTTCTGCCTCATCTAGGCCTTATCTGCCACTTTGCTGTCTGTCCACTTCCCGATCTGCCGTGCACCACACACGGGTTGCCCATGCCACTTCTGGCTGCAGGCTGGCCACCCTGCTTTGGAGGAGCCTCTCGCTTGCTTGTAAAATAACGGTTCTGGTAACTTAATGTCTTTAAAGCAAAACACACAAGAAAAACCAAAGTAAATTTTAGTTTGTTGATATTTTAAATGCATTCACTGCTGCCACAAATTCTAGAAAGCTGTACCCAAGAATAGTCAAATCGAATGAATTGCTTTGGAAAAGTTATTAAATTTTTCTTTTACTAATTGTAGAAGGGAGAGTGAATATTAGATTGAAAAGAAGTAAAAAGAAGATACTTATCTGTAGCGCTGGCATGTTTCAAAACAAAGTGGGTATATTTAATGACTAGTTTAAATACTATTGATGAAAGCATTCAGTACATACACATTGTAATTTGGTTCAGAAGTGTTTTGATGGATTAACTTTGCATTTTGTGAGTAGAAAGAGCTTTTTCTCTTCTCAGTCTCCTGGATTTTTCAAGGTGGGAGTATGCTTTATCCAGGAGTGAGGAGGGTGGTGCTATTCCCAGCTTCTGGCTTGGGTGACACAAATCAAATTCTTAAAAGTCTCTGGCTCCTGGAAACCACTACATTCATCATGCATTCAGCGTGTTAAGCACGTGATGAATTGCAACATACCCATGCTCATCCATTTTTGTCATGTGATAAAAATGGCAAACCAGCCACAAAATGTTCCACAATGAATGTGGAACATGTTGTAGCTAATTTGCATCTTGCTTATATTTTTGTGTCACGTGGAACAATTTGTCAGGTTTTTACCTGTGAAACATTTACTGTACTTTCCATTTGTAAGGCTCTTTGAATTGCATAGCTGTTATCTTGATTAGTTGCCTGTATCAGAAACTGCAGGTTTACCTGCAAGCTTGTGTCCACAAACTGATTGAAGTTTTGTTTTGTAAAGATATGTAACCTGTCTGGGTAGTAGCGGCCAAGTGGCTGTGGCAGTGGACAAGAAATGCACTGGCAATGCCCTGTGGAAGTTTGAATCCCATCCATTATGAAATCCTCTCGAAGAAGGCTCAGAAGAAGGGGGTGGATTTCTATCTTCCTGAAATGGTTTGGGGATAAAACTTGCATCTACGTAGGGGGTTACATCTAGGGGACAGAGTTGGCCAAGGCAACCCTGGAGGTTCCTTCCAGCTCTGATTCCATGAATGGAATGGAATCTCTGAAAGAGACCAATGGGAGTTGGGCGTCTCACTTCCTCCTCCTTCTCATTTGAAAATCCCAGCTGGAAAACTCATGGCATTGTAGAATATGCAATGATTTCCAGCTCTTGAACAAGTAGTATCAACTCTAGTCTGCTGCCAACAGTTTATGTTGCAGCAGAAAACCTCAACTTGTGGCCTCAAAGGGTTAGATACTACAATGAGGACAAGCCGTTAAAAATGAAATGGGGGAATGGAAGAACTACACAGAGCTATATCCAGACACGTTTTTTGAATTAGGAGAGCCCTTTTAAATGACTGAGTGGTTTTTACTGATGCTTTCCCAAACAGAGTTACATTCTGCAGAACGTTCCTGCAAACATTCCAAGGCGCAATGAATTATTCGAGTTATGTTTCCAAAGACGTTAATGTTCCCTCAGCTGTGACAAGTCTGCTGTAGGTAACTCTGTATCTGCTGTCTCATTTTCTCTCTTTCTCTCTCTCAAAGCAAATGGTAGTCTTTTGTTCAAGTAGCTTTAGGTTTGTTGCTGGTTTATCTTTGCAGCGTAGGATGGTATTGTAAATGTTGTTGTAAGTCTGACAACTACAATCCATAAAATGTAACTGGCAACCTGTTATTAAAATATATGATGTATTTACTTTCTACCCGTAATAAACCTGACCTGTAAACATTTGATTTGGCCATCTGAATTGTGCCAGCTTAACGCTGCGAGACTACACGTTGCCCTGTCCTTTTAAAAAGAAGTATGTAGGCTATGTATTGTAGCCTATTCAAGGGCTATGATAAGGAGGATTGGCTTTCATAGAAAATAAACAAATGGTAGCATGTGCAGAATGGTTCTTCCAAAGAGAAGCATGACTTATTTATTTAGTCATCATGGTAGGGATGTAATAAATTGTTAGGCAGAGTATGTAAGAAAATGTTGGCATGACTGATGCGTTGGGAGTTGCCTTTAATTTATTTAACTGTGTGTTTCATAGTTCTTGGGGTCAGAAGGGATCTAAACAGATCATCAGGTCTGACCCCGTGCCCCGAGCAGGAATGGGTGCTGGGGTCATAACACCCAAGCCAGATATCTGGCCAGCCTCCTCTTGAAGAGCCCCAAGGTAGGAGGGAGCACCACCTCCCTTGGGAGCCTATTCCAGAGCCTGGCAGCCCTGACTGTAAATTGATGTCCAGCCTGAACCTTCTCTCCAACGATCTGTGGCCATTATTCCTAGTAACCCCCAGTGGTGCCTGGGGGAACAGAGCCCTCCCCTCAAATCCTGCTGGTCCCCCCTGGTGAGTTTGTAAACAGCCACCAGATCTCTTCTCGCCCTTCTCTTGTGGAGGCTGAATAGATTCAGGCCCTTCAGCCTCTCTTCATAGGGCCTGACCCACTGCCCCTGGACCATGTGAGTGGCCCTCCTCTGGACCCTCTCCAGGTTATCCACATCCCTCTTGAAGTGCGGTGCCCAGAACTGGACGCAGTACTCCAACTGTGGTCTGACCAATGCTGCATAGAGGGGGAGGATCACCGCCTTGGACCTGCTTGTGATGCATCTGTAGACACACAACAAGTTGTGCTTAGCCTTATCGACCATTTCATTGCATTGGCAACTCGTGTTTATCCTCGAGTCCACAACGACTCCAAGAAAGATCCCTTTCTACCACTGTTTTGACAAAGTGGTGTTCCCCAGCCTATAGGTGTGTTGCTGGTTCCTTCTTCCTAGATGCAGCACCCTGCACTTGTCTGCGTTGAATTCCATCCTGTTCTCGTCCGCCCACCTCTGTACCTGTCTGGATCTAGCTGAACCCTCCTTGGTTGCCTCTGAGCATTACCTCCCCTGCTGGGCCCATGCAGATGTGCTCCTTGTTAATTTTCTCAAAGGTCCTTCCAAGGACTGAGGTAAGGCTGACTGGCCTATACTTGCCAGGGTCCTCCTTTCTCCCCTTCTTGTAAATGGGGACCACATTGGCCCTTTTCCAATTCCCTGGTACCTGGCCAGAGCCCCATGAGCGCTCATACAGATGTGTCAGGGGCCCCCTATGGCCCCCACAAATTCCCTTGGCACTCTCGGGTGAAGAGCATCTGGACCTACCGATTTAAACACATCCAGCCTCTCCAAAAGTTCCCTAACTGGGTTGTCCCTGACCCTAGGCATGGTGGTGCCTCCGCTGGGTCTGTCCATAATCCTGGTAGGGGAAATGTCCTGGTCCCTGTTCAGGAATATGGAGGCAAAGAATTTGTTAAAGAGGTCAGCTTTTTCATTTGCTGCAAGCACCAGATTGCCAAGCCTGTCCTGTAGCGGTCCCACGTTACCCGGTGCCGCCTTACTCCCTATGTATTTGAAAAAGGACTTTTTGTTATGCCTAATTCTGATCGCTGGCCCTAGCTCCACCTCTGCCTTGGCCTTCCTAACAGCCTCCCTGCGTCAACAGCAAGGGAGGTGTAGTCCTCCTTGGTGATAGCCCCTTGCTGCTTTCACTGTTTGTATGCCTTCTTTTTTGCCCTCAGGCATCCCTGGATGCCTTTGCTGAGCCATGGGGATTTTTTAGCATTCCTGCTTCCCTTGGCGCGCGTTGGGACTGAATCCCTTTGAGCTCAGAGGATTGTCTCCTTGGGCAACATCCAGTCGTCTTGGACTCCTATCTCTTTGAAGCTCCGAGACCCCAATGCCTCTCCTACTAATCTTCTTAGTTCATTGAAGACGGGGACTTTTGCCTTATTGCTTGCTTTCACCACCCTGCGCTGCACAGTGTGGTTTATATCAATAAAGGATTTTTCACAGGTGTGGAGCCATAGCCAGGATTTGTAGTACTGCAGTTACCATAGTTGCATATTACTCATGTTAACACAGAAAGGTCCCAACCAGTATTGGGAAGCTATAGAGTTGAATGCTGTACACTTGTGCATGTGAACACACACATGCACATACCTACCCACCCTTCCTTGATGAGCTGAGTCTAATGCCATTATTCTTCTACTTGTGCAGGGGTGGTTACTCCCACTAAATCCAACAGGTGATGCATGAAGTGCATGGAACGGAATTAGCACTGTGATCCAGATAAGTTTTATTTAAGAGGAAAAAAAGGTGCTTATGCACAAGCACGGAGGCTGCTTGGAAACGCTGGAATTCCAGTGTTTAACTGAGTGGACTCAGTCAATTCAAGTCTGCAGGACCGTGGCAGTTCCCGTGCTCCTGCAGCCTCCTGTGTCTCATGTATCAGTGTCCCTGAGCTTAAAAATGGTAGGGCACTCGAGCTCAAGCTTGTTCAATGAGCTTTAGTTCAAGTACCCCCCGTTGCCACTTTCAAGCACCCCCGCCATCCGATACGGGAGACCTGGCAGCACCCCCACCTCCAGAGCATGTGTAAAAGTGTCCAAAGAGCCTAATTCAGATGTGTCTACATGGGTACAAATCCAGAGTAATCTTGGCCCTAAAACCAGGACTCCACTTTCAGTTCATTCGTTACTAGAAATTCTTCCATTTACTCCTGTGGACTTAGAATAAGGCCCATAGAGCAGATGTTAACCCAAGAGCTGAACCCTCCAAGGATAAATACGCAAATTATCCCAGATTAATGATTAACCAGGGAGGAAATGATGCAGCTGTAATGTAACCATATTGAGTAATTGAGTAAAGGAGATCACATTGTGCCTTGGTTAAAGGGAGAGATTCAGCTTTTCTGCCAGAAACATGTGGTGAGTCTTGCCACTTCTTACTAGTTCTACATGAAAGATATCTGTAGTGTTCGGCTCTTCAACATTACAGCCCTTGCTCTGGCTTGCTTTATTTTTTTTTATGCATATAATTTTGAATCCGCTTCTCTCTGAAACAGCTGTGTGCTTTAAGATTGTAGTTCTTAAAATCAGTTGTTCACTGTCCTGCGAGTATTTTGTTGCCGGATTCCCCCAGCGGGGATCTGTGATTATAACAAGAACAGAACTTGGCCCACAGTGTTTCA
>JAGPOW010001296.1:129682818-129694533 GCA_030014935.1 Caiman crocodilus
TTTTTTTTTTTTGGATTAGGTGATTGTAGCAAATGCAGGATGGATCTTTTCCGCTTTCTCTTCCTATTGGCTTGTGATTCAGGGTAGAGCTTTTCTTTCACAGAAGGCTTGAAAACTCCCTTGTACATAAAGTGTGAAGTAGGCTTTCTTTTTAATTCAAATTCTCTCTTGCTAGATTCAATGCTAGTAAAATGTCGATGCGTGTGCTAGGACACCTTAGAAATCTTTGCCCAGGAATCCCAAAGTCTATTTGATGGTGTTTCGAAAGGCAAAAATCGGTCATTAAAATTGGGGTCTAGCATTGGGCCCCTAGATTGGTGACCACTTAGTCACACCAGAAGTGCCATTGTTTCCAATGGGGTGCTTGTGTGGGGGGCAGCTTGCCCTTCTGAGTAAGGGATTCCTAATTTGGCCCTTAGTGTTTTGGAATTTTAAGCAATCCTCCAAGTGTTCCATTGATTTAAACTTTTACCACTTTTGCCTCCAATAGGGCAAGACTCTTTTTAACCCTTTACTTTTTGATACTAGGATAGTAAACGTAGGGTTTTGTTTCTAGCTCCTAAAGCTGGCTTTAACCTCCTGTTGATATATCTCCTTCTTTGAGTGTACATATATAAATATATATAAATATAAAAAAGGGAGCCTTAATGGATTTGTTTTCATAATTTAATATTTTTTGTATTTGCTCTTGTATAATTGTTTTTAAAGGTATGATGAAAAATGAGGGTGGAATACTTAGAACCAAAGTTAAGCTTAATAAAATCTACTATGTGCTTGGAATATGCAACTGTGTCTGTTATCACCTGCTGAAATGGAGTTTCTGAGCTGGGCTGAAAGTTTTCCAAGTTTATGTAAATATTATCTTTTCTTTTTCGTTTTGCAGGGGGTAATTTCAAGGTCATAATGACGTGGTTGCTTTGAATGGCAGCCGTATTTATATGTGCTAAATTATGAGCATATTAGGTTGGCAGGTGCAGCTAAATCTTGCAATCATTTACCATCCTATTTTCAATGGAAGGCATTTAAGATATGGACAGAATGTGGAGAAGCAATTTGAGAGAGAAAAGGAATGCAAAGCTGTTTAGCAATCTCAAGTGTGTGGAGAGGATGTGTTAGGGAAAATTTTAATGAGAGAGTTTCTAGGAATTAATCAATCACGCTCAGGTTTGCTACCCTTCTTAGCACCAACTGGATAAAATTCAGTCCAGAGATCAAGGAGGTTCTGCACAGATACATTTTGCCCAATAGAAAAAGCAGCGAGGAGTAAGTCGGGTGACCATATTATGTTTAAGGACCTGTTGCTCCATCTCCCTGCCAGACTGGAGCCTGCACCCCTGCGATTCTGGGACTTCTGTTTTAATTTTCATCAACCGGCCGGGGCCAGCTTACGAAATCCGGGAGTAATCTGGTCAAATCAAGACTTACGGTCACCCTAGGAATATGAAATGAGAGCAGTCCTGGGTTTAGTCTTGCAAAGATGCTCTGAAGTCAGGAAAACACTTAAGCATATGGTTACAAATGGGACTATTCAGGTGTTTAAATTTAAGCACGCGCTCAAATGATTGCTGGATTGGCATCAGCATGCTTAGCATCTGCGGGATTCAGTTGTCTGACAAGATGATGATATGTCGAGGCAGACTGGCAAAAACAGGGAGAAATGGAAAAAAGGAGGTGTGGGTAGGTGAGTGGCTCTCCCCTCCTATGCTGGATTCTTGATGACAATGACCACGTTGACCTGAGCACTGATACTAGCCCAGTCAGGTGCAGAGAGGAAAAGAGACAAAAAGAAGTGGGTCAAGTGGAAGGGGGAGGGAAGAGCAGTGAAATCAGCAGATGTCAGGAAATGCTCTTTCCTTCAGAAAGTACTCGGCATGGGGAATGGATCCTGGCGGTGCTGCTGAAGTGGAAACACTGGAGCTGCTCCAGGAGCTGTCAGATTGGTGGGGGAAGGCAAGAGGCAATGGGGCGTTAATACTGAACCTGTCAGAAATGTGGCCCTGTGCTCTCCCCCAGCACCCTCCACCCCCAACTTGCACAAAACGTGGTTCAAATTATCCTTTGATTCCAGTTTCAGAAACAAATAAAATAAAGGGAAGAGGGTGTTTGATCTGCTTTTGTCGCGATTCCAGTAAAAACAACACAAAACAAAAAAGATGCACTTTCTTCATTCAGGGTTGGATTGCATCATGCTAATAATGCGTCGTGTCAGATGGCTTTGCACGTACTATCTTCTGTAAGTTCACTACAGGAAGGAAGTCTGTTCTCCTTTGCTCTTATGTTCATTTGAACGTGATGTACTATGTGGAGAGAGGCTTTAGCTACCCTTAAGGCTGGGCCAGCCCTAGATTTTAGTCCGTGATTTAAAATTGCTTGCATCCATGTGACTGACATAATGATTTCTGGCCTGGAGAGGAGAGGAGGCAGCCACAGCAATGCAACTATTAAACAATTGAAATCAGTACTGCCTGCATTGCTTTTAAGGAAGGTACAAGGAAGGGGTGAAGGAGTTGTGTGTGCCTCCCAAAGTCTCTTTCTGCTGGGGAACCTCAAAGGCAAGATTCCCTCTATGAGAACACGGAAGGGCTTGCAAATGAGCGTGTGCGCAGAGGGGTGAGATCTGGGAACGTGAAAATACAACCTAATGCAGGTTTTTGCTAGAAGTTTGTTGCACTTTAATAGCCTCTCATCTGACACACTCAAGTCTTAAAATAGTCTGGTGAGCGGCATGAAATCCTTTGACTGATGGAAATGGAAAACTGTGACAACAAAGAAGATGTGTCTCGGAGGTTTTATAAAAGAAGATGGTGGTCTGGACTCTGTCCTAGGCTCAAACCACTGGGCCTAGACCATGGCCTCCCTGCCAAATTTTTGGCATCACTTTAGGCTGAGGGTGGTTTTACAAGGGGAGCAACACAAAGAGTGTAGAATAAGCCCTTTAGAAATAAGATTACCAAGAGTGACCTGCATATTTCAAGGTTGTAGTGCCTGTATGTGAATGATAGTGAGGAAGGCTCTGTATCTTCCCCTAGCATATTTATGGGCTTCATCCTGCTCCATTAAAATCAATGAGAATTTTCCTCATTGACATGAATGGGAACAGGACTAAGTGTCAAATAGTGTCAAGGACTGCTCTGAGGAGCAGGTTATTGTGCAGACCATCTTAGATTTTAATGCTGCAGTTCAACCAAGCCCCTTTTCTGCGCTAGCTGGGGGCGGGAACCTGGCTTATCAAAATATCTGGCATCAACCTTAGAAAACGTGTTTTGTCCTTGATATTTATCATGCTGTTAGCGTTAATCACAAGCTATTATAAGCAATCACCATGCCATGTAAGTTCAGAGTACAATGGCTTCCTCTCAGCTATTCCTCTCGTCTGCAGTCACAAGACCTGATACAGCTCCAGGTTTGGCTGTAGTACAAGAAAGTCACAGAAGGCCTAATAAGCCTCAGATAAAAGGACCCTAAACCTTTTACATCACATGCCTTTTTGCAATTTTTTTTCAGGTGGGGGGGAGGTCCTTTATACAGGTAACTGATTGGACAACACAGCAATGAGGAGCAGTGTCTTTTCACAACTGTTTGGGGAGACAAATGAATGGAACAAGTATCAGGACAGCTGATGGGCGTTTTAAATTCCCCCTTTTTTTTTTTTTTACCTTCCTTTACATACAATGCTCTGACATGCTTTTGGCTTAGAACTAATTACCTTTGTTTTAGATAGCAAGTTCAGACACTTAGAGAAATGCATATAGACGCACTCAGTTATATTAAGCTTTTACCTAGAGTTGTGCATGTTCTGTGTGCTTCATGAATATTATTTCCTGTGAGTAGTATCAGAAGCTGAAGGTACGTATTCCCCCCGCTCCCTCCTTTCATGGATGGAAACTACTACAACGCTTCAAGGCCCCAGAACGATTTGGTGTCAAGCCCAGGATGAGAAATCTGCTTTTGACTCTCAGTCCCCTGTTTAGACCTCTTGATTGATTGGATGCCTATACACTACTTGGTACAGCTGTATTGGAGAAAAAATGTCTGATGGTGCCCTTGAAATTCTTAGCCCTTATTTATTGGGTTTGAAACTCAAAGAGGAGTCAGTGTCTCTAAGTCCTTCATACGATACAAGAGGCATCTTAGACTGTATTCAGAGACCGAGGGAAAGACACGCTCCCTACAGCAGGCTGAAATCCAGGCATTCGGTGGTTTGGCTTAGCAAATTAACACTTTGAACTTTGCCCATTTGTTTTATTTTTGTTGCTTTTTAGTTTAATTTTGTTGCCTTTTGGGGAGCAAGAGGGTTATCGTATGGCGTTGAAGAAAAGAGTTCAAAGGCAGGCACTCTGGTAAGTGAAGCCAGGACTAAAAGATCATTCCCTGATGGAAAGTTAAATCAGGATTAGCTTTTATCATTAATGACAGGAAGAGAGAGACTTTCTTTAACCTTCGGCTGCCAGACCCTGAAGTCCTTATTAAGCCTTTCATCAGGGAAGCTTTATTAAATAAAGTCCTTGTGTATTTTCCTGGTGGATAAATTCAGTATGCAATCAGTAGTATTGCACTGGGAAGAGTTTTATAGTAAGGGAGCGCTGTTTTTTCGGCTACAGTACAGTAGCCCAGATAATGCTGCTAGCACAGCCCATGGGACTTAACTCAAGTCCCTCTTGGGACCTGTCTGATGGCTCCCTGCTGAGCCTAGGATCAATGCAGAGGACCAAGCTCTGGCTACTGGCCCTCAGTCAGGTCTGACAATTGGCAGAGTAGCTGTCCTGAGCATGTGCCCCTCCAGTGCGACCCCGAGAACGGCGCTGGACTGCAAGCTCAGGACAAATGCTGGGGAACGGCTGGGTTTTGTTGCATGCTGAGCAGAAGCAAGTGACTGACTGGGTCTTGATCTTTGCAGTAGCATAACTGGGGTGGGGTGAGTGGGACATGTTCCCCATCTTCAGGCATCTTTGCCACGACACACATCGTCCTATGCTGCCTGTGCTTGGCTATAGGAGCTGGGCAAGACAGTCCCACACCAAGCAGTGTATCCCCCCTTCACTCTGCAGAGGAAGCAGCATACGGTACTTTGCTCCCCTTCCCCATCCTCTTACACTCTCCCATGCTTGGCATGCCTTCCCCCTGCCCTACCCTGAGTGTTGAAGGATCCTGGGTGGCGGTTCTAGGCCTGACAAGGAGGCAGCATTTCGTGGCCGCAAACACGTGGCCTACGCACGAGGCTGGGGCAGCTGCGGCTGCTGCCCTAGGTGCTGACTTGGGGGAGGTGGAGTAGGAACAAACGCTGCCCCCACAGTCGCATGATCGTGCTGGTAGTGTGGTGCTGGCTGGAGGGTGCTGCTGCCCCGTGTCCCCAGTTACATTGCGACACCTCTGATAGGCACTTCTGAATATTTTAACCTTCGTCTCCTCCTTTCCCACCTCTGCAGGTTTTCCATGTGGTACACAGAGCGTTGCTGTTCCTCCTATCGGGGATGACCGTGCTTGTACGCTAGCATTAATCCAGTACTGATTCTGGCCAGACCCTCTCACGTGCATGGATTGTCATTACTGTGCCACTTTTGGTGGAGCTCTCTCTGATTTGCACCGAGGTATCTGCAAGGAGACTGGTCTATATGCTCCACTGGGGGTTCACATTCACTGGGGTTAGTGAATGTTAGTTACCCTTGGGATCAGGGAGGTTTAATACATGACAGTGTAGGGCTCTCTTCTAAGGCATAGGTCCCGTGGACAGGGGTCAGTGGCTCTGGTGCATCAGTGGGGGTATTCAGGTATATATGGAAAAGTGGTAGTATTTTACTACTTCCAGGTGAGGAGTTTCACTCTGCATGAGTCCCCTGTAATTGCGTCCAAGATCAAACAGCAAGACTGGCTGAAAGAGGCAATTGTCCTGTTCTTTAACCACTAGACCATATTTCTTCAAGTTAAAACTAGATGGCATATGTCCCTTTTTTTGCAGTTTCCTTGTGCTTTTGGCTCTTGTTCTGTCTTTCCTTGTTTTACCCCCAGCTCCCACTGTATGTTTGATCATCCTTGTACTCTGCTTTTTCCCTGGACTGGATTGTAATAAAAGGCACTGACTAGTTCTGAATACCACAGGCTAGATCCTAAATGAAGAATTGGGACTTAAACACTGCACTGCTATTCATATTCCAAAAAACCTAGGGACCTGAAGGGAGAAAGGAAGAAAAAAGATGTTGTAGAGAAGTAAAGGTATCGGGTCTGGCTGCAAAGAGCCATCGGAGAAACATGGGAGAGGAAGAGCATGGCTGGCCTGGCGGCTGAAGTGCTGGACTCAGGAGGGCTCGACTCTAATCCATGGTCTGTCTCAGTCACCCAGTGCAATCTGTCACAAGTCACCTCCATGCCCCTGAGCCCTGGCTGAAAAATGGGGACAATAATATTTGCCTGCTGGATAGGACTGCTGTTGAGGGTAAGTGTATTAAGAGTTATGAGGGACTTGGGTAAAAAATACCTGAGGACACAAAGAAAACGGATCTTATGACAAATTCAAGCCATCCTGTTGTTTTTTTCTATCCTGTTTAAGCTGTTAAAATAATGCAATAATGTTGTCTAGTGGAGCGATTCCCAAGCAGGGTACCATGGGTGCCTTGAGATCCTTTCAAGGGTGCTAAGGGGTGTCACGAAATGGAGGCGTTATTAGATGTACAAACATGATTCACAAGATAAACCCGGAGATTTCAAATAAACTCATTCTGCTGTGGTCTTTCTGAGTTCTTTGCAACAGAAGATCTGAACTTTTATTTCTCCATGGTCAAAACCAGTGAGATCTAATGGGCACTTGCATGCGGGGAGCCTGCTCCAATGCGCTGGAAATCCAGCGTGTTGGACAGTCTCGATTAATCGAGTCTGCCAGAGCGCATAAATTGACTCGCCCTGGCAGCCTTGCGTGTCGCGTGTCAGCATCACCGCGCACCTCTGCACTGAGAAAAGGGTGGTGGTGCGCTTTGAACTAAAACACGTTCAATGCGCTTTAATTCAAAGAGCATTGCTGCCCTTTTCTCAGCATGGGGATGGGCTGTGCCACTGATGCATGTGACACGCGGGCGCTTTTAAATAGCTTAGTTCGCTAATTAAAAGCACCCAGCGCCGCATCAGGAGCACATGTAAAAAATGCCATAAGAGCTGGCATTTTCCGAGTGGCGCCTTGTAGGGTGAAGTCTTCCCCAATATTTAGATGAGGATGTAGAGATGACATGCTAATATCATTGTGGAATGGTACTATAATACCACAGCTGTATAAGCTGGTACATTATACCTCTTATGTCTGCATGCTCCTATAATAGAAATGCAAGTGTAGTAAAGCCATTGTAATTTTAACCCTGTTTTCTTCCAGGGTTAAAGTTACAGGGATTCAATTCACTTGCATCACTCTGGGTGCCTGGCAACTTAACAACAGCAGTGCAACGGCAGAAACTCCTAAGCTGCGGCTCCCCATCTGTTTTTAAAGCAATTGCTAGTAATGTCTGTCCACAGCCAGAGCTGGACAATCCTAATAGGATCCAAAAATGTTTGAAATGCAAAAAAATATTTCCACTGATAGATTTCCCGTCTGCCTTGGCTTGGAGAGCCCACTTTTCAGAAACGCTACTTTTCAGATTTCAAGTGCTACGTTTGTTTGAACCTGTACATAAGGTTGCCATCTAGCGGCGATTGCCAATATCAAACTTATTCTTCAGCGGGGGGTTTATCCTACCAATATGAGGAGCAGGATTTCTGAACAAGGACTTTGATCGGCAGGTTTTTCCTAGCAAAGGAGTAGGGGGATAATCCTATAAAGTGCTGATCACTGAACTTCTATTACATTTCATAGGGATTGATGCTGTTTAGCACCTCTTGGGAAGTGCCGTACTGGGGCCTCTGTTCAGTTTGTCAGTATTTAGTGTTCATATTGCTGTGGCACCTGAGGACGCAGTGAGGTAGGGCCCCAGGAGCGCTGCTCGAGTGGGTGCTGAGATGAGGATTCAGGAGTTGTTGGCTGAGCCAGGGTACAAGTCTGTTGGTAAGTCCCTCGCACTGTTTCACAGAGTAAGTCAAGTGGGCAGAGAATATGAAAAAAGGAGACTTTGGGAAAGTTGCTGTTGCTGCTTGTCGGAGAAAAGTTTAAAATTGTGACCCCCTTCCAGATTGTTAATGGTCCTTTATACTTGTTTCATGATATTTTATGTTCTATTGTCTACGATTGTTGTTGAACCAAGTTGTTTTGTAATGTTAAGTGACCTGACCAAGGCGATGAGGAAAGCGGTAGCGGAGATCACCAACCAAAGCTTTTGGATGATAGCGGGTTAAGCGGCTGACCTAGACAGCAGTGACTGACAGACAGCCGTGACCCAGACAGAACCACCCAGCAGGTTCCAGAACCATCCTCTTATGCAGCAAGCTGATTGGTTAAGAAGTGTATAAGAGGGTCTGCTTGCTGCAAGGGGTCGGTGGGTTGTCAGGGGTCGGTGGTGGAGTGTAGAGTGCTTTGGGTTGCTCTTGGTCCTCTCGAGAGAGAGGGAAGCCAGGGCGCCTACGCCTCTGTGTGAGGAAGGATTCGTCCCCAACTCGCACAGATACCGCGGTGCTGTGACCATTACTGTAGCTCGGTACCGTCGGGTCCCTAGAGGGTCTGGGGAGATTGGAACCAAGCGCTGCGATACGACAACAGCTGGGTGCAGTCGCTGCAAGAGACCGCGTATACTTACCGTCCGTCATTTCCCTCGCGTGGGTCGTCACCTGTATCAGCGGTTCGCCGCCCTGTACGTAAGTTCGGGCCATCGTTGCCGTGAGTAAAGTTTTAGTTGTCTTTACCACGTCCTGGGAGCCTCGCCTTCTGGCGCCAACCCTCCCCCGGGCCCAACCTCAGCAAGGTAGGCCCTGCTTTCCAGCGCCCGGTGCTCTGCCTGGTGGGGCAGATCGACCCAAGGCCTCCGCAGCCACCCGGCGCCTGCCGGCCTCGTGCAGTCGCACTGCTTAGCGATGGGAAGAACACTTCTGGGTGTTCAGCAGAACTTATCGTAAGGTTTGGCTTATCTACGACCTACACTTGTTGTATAGGGTACAAAATGAAGGGGCTTGCGGACATACATGGGCACATACATACCCCTCATATTCCAATTCAGGGTTATCTACAGCTTTGCTGTCTTTTTCCATCTCAGATGAAGTAGCCAGAGAAAAAAAGGATTCTGTTTTCAGGCCATTTGTCAATAATTTAGCTTTGAGTCGTGTTACCTAAGCCTCTGAGCTCAGCCAGGTCGTAAAGGCTGCACATGTGCTTTTCTCTTGCCTTCTCGTTCACGTACAAACATTTTATTCTGGTCTTGCATGCCCTAGTGGGCTCTTTGTCCTCCCTTTCTTAGACTTAGTCATCGAGGTAAGTATGCTGTCACCTGTCATATAGTTCAAATCACAAAAGGGTAGGAGGCATTGTTTTGTATCTGGCTTTTTGTTATGCAGCATCTAAGAGTAGGAGGAACATTTTCATGTAGTAAAAATGGAGAGAAATCTAAATAAAAATTGTTCTCCATCTGCAACATTGGAAATTCAACCTGCTGTTTTACCCTCCATTAACTGCACTGAAGTGATGAACCCAAGTTCTGCTGCTTTTGATGAGATGATAGTTAGTCTATTAACCCTCTATCTTATTTATTGCGGAAGTGTCAAGAAGAGGATCCAGTCAAGGATGAGGGCCTCCTGGTGATAAGCACTCCTCTTGTATAACAAAAAAAAAAAAGCTCTTGCCAATGTTGAGCCCAAAGTCTGGGAGAGGGATGCAACCCTGATATTAGGCCCAGAAAGATCTGGGGGACAAGTGGGTTAGGTATTAGCCAAGGTGACCAGTACCATGGCGTCCTGGCAGTGCTATTTATGGGCCCGCCTTGGTTTTACTAGTAGATTGAATTTAGTCACAACTAAAGTTAGGGTGAAAAAATAGGTTATATTAGAACAAAACAAAGGGAAAAGGGAAGTGGAGGATAACAACAATACCATGATGGGTCTGAACAACTTGGGACACAGAACGGAGAACAATACGAACAAAGTCAGAACAATACTTTACCACAAATGAGGCATGACTAGGAGGAGTCCCAGCAACAGTAACCTATTCCATCCATGATGGACACTAATCCAGGTCTACCTAGACGGTTGCCTGAAGAGAGCGCTGGCACCCTGCGGCCTTACATTCTGCCAGGGTCCCGAGCCACAGTGCGGTTGCGATACCTCAGGTGGGCATGTCTGTTATTAAGTTAAAGCAATAAACTCTGACACTTATGCCAGAGTTTATTGCTCATGGGCACTGCGTTTACATGAGTTAATTAGTTTCCTGAGGTCTAATAGGACTGCATGTGTAGACGGGAGCCATTTACTGTGGAGCTAATTGCTCCATAGTAAATGTCTCGTAGATATGCTGAGTATCTATAAGTGTAGGCCATACAGGTGCAGGAGTCCTGCAGTATGAAGCCCTTCAACTGTGCTGCAGGGGAACGGCAGCACCTCTACTCAGAGGAACTTTTCTGGCTTGGAGATCTCCTCTAACCGAGTACACTCTTCAAACAGAAAAACCATATAGCAATGTCACTTAAAACAGATTAAAGGCACGAACCACACCACATGTGCACCAAAACACTTGCACACTGGGTGCCTCTACACATTCATTAATATGCTTTTGCTGCTGCACATTAAATTTAGTACCTCTCATGTGAGGTACTAACTAATGTGTGCTACTAACACACAGTTGTTAAAGTGCATGCTTTTTTTAGTGACATTTAATGTGCAGTAACTAAATTTTACTGTGCGCATATTATCACGGTTTTTGCCGTGATGCCTTAATGCACAGTAAAATAGGCTGCTGCGCATTAAAGCACGTGTAGGTGTGCCCACTCTCTCACACCAGGTGTACATGGGTACCTTGAATACTTTCATTCACATCATATCACCCCACTCTCAGCTGCCTAATCATGCCGAGTTGCCACTTGTCAGTCACATGCTTCCCCAATCAAATCCACCACTCTCTTGTCACCAACCTTCTGTCACTCAGAGTGGTTATTCCAGTATTCCTCAGATGAGGTATACTGGTTTCTTGCCATTCACTCAATCACTACCAATGCATGCTCGTACTTTCAAAGCGGGTGACCAGATTATAAGGTCAGGTATGCCAGACCGTTCTAATGTGATGTTTTAGTGCATGTGTAAATGCAATAAAAGGGGTAGCAAATTTTAGCTCTACACCGAGAGACCTTGCAGCCGAAGCGTAAGGTGAGGGAAAGCGGGTAGATGCAACAAAAGGATAGAGAATGGACGGGGGAAGGCACGCAAGGTAACAATGAAGCAGCCTAGGGTAAGTAATGGGCGGTGACCTCAGCTAACTAACTGACTAGTGATGGTTGATTGTTGCGTAGGCATCTGTCTATGTAGCATCCACATGATAGCCAAATCCTTTTCCAGCCTTCAAATGGTACCAGTTGGTCTGACCTGAAATAGACCATTTCAATGAAGCGGAGATGAGACTGACAAACTACCTACAGGCAACCTGTTCATCCTAGCAGTCATCCTGTAGAAAATACATGTCAATTAAGGAAGCAATGTGGACTTCAGGAGATGGTCATGTGACAGGCTAGCTGGTAGTGATTTGGCCCAGGGGTTTTGAAAGGGTAAAAAATGATTGGAGGGCTTGGGATTCCCTTTCCTCACCAATCAGGCCCCAGAGACTCACCCTCC
>JAGPOW010001296.1:129694633-129751523 GCA_030014935.1 Caiman crocodilus
CGGTGCTCTTTCCTGCCAAGGCAGGGGGTCGGACTAGATGATCTGCCCAGGTCCCTTCCGACTCTAGACACTATGATACTATGATACTATGATACCTAGGCCCTATATTCCTTGTCATTTGACGTTTTGTGCCGTTTGTATTTCCAGTAATACCAACCAGTATGGTTTGTTCTGCTGTTTGTGTTTTACATTTTGGTTAACCCTGTCTTGTCAACTGGTTACATTTATCAATGATTGTGTCTAACCTTTGTTGAATCCTGCCCCTTCAGGGCATTGTAGTGTCTCCTATACCCCCTGGTTTATACATGTGATGTTCCCACTGCTATTTTTCTCATTAAAAGTTATATGGTTAAGTCCCCATTAAGATCCCCATGCTTTATAGGGGAAGGAGGGTCCCTATACCTCCCACAGTGCTTGTGCACCTGCTCTGATCCCTTCAGTTGGAGAGGGGGTACCTCTTGGAGTACCGCCCAGGTTACAGTCAAATCATAGAAAAAGAGCCGCTTCTGCCTCAGGCTTCCACTGTAGATAAAATGAATCGGTACACTTAAATTTACAGCAGGAAAAAAATATTTCAAACAACAAAAAATCTAAACCTACAATTTTTAAAATCAAGCCCAAGAGTTTGCAACTGTCCCTCCCTCTCAGCTGTTCATACTCCAGCGAACAACCTTCCAAAAGTTGCTGAATTCCAAACCGACACGGCACAAATTCAAGGACCGGCTGATTAGCATCCCATGTGCCGGGTAATCGCAGGAAAGGACTCCAGGCGTCTAAAATGAATGAGCTCTTTATCAAGAGAACTGCTTGCAGATGTGCAGCACCTGCAGCTCGCATCCCAGCCATGTGCCCAGAGACTTGCACCCTGATTTCTTCTCAGCAGATGGTGGACTCTGACCAATACTTACCAACCCCAGCAAGTGGGATACAGGGTACCTTTGACAGTCCCAGAAGACAGGCAGTGTGCTCTTGTTTCTGCTGATGGTTGTATGCTGCCAGTTCTTTGTGTATAAACACTTCTCTTTTGCAGCAACTTATTTTTTTCATTGGCGACAACTAGACTGATCTGCTACTGTTAGTATTTCTGAGATGCTGCCTTAGTCGCAGCGTAAGTGGTTTTTCTGTGCAAAACAAGGCCATTCTGTCTGCTCATACTGGCTGGATGATTTGCAGTGGTTTCTTCATTGGAAGCTAGGGACTGGGTACTTTGTTTCCATTCTGCAGCTTTTAAGCGAAAAACCTGATTTTGCAGAAGTACTTAAATGAAGGTTTCATGCTGTTTGGATTCTTTAATTAGGAAAAGACTTGAGGCAAGTTAGTTTTGGGAGGCACTACATTTTTCATAGTACAAGAGGCTGTTAACGTTTTTCAAAAGACTTTAAAGTACGTTGCCGACATGTGCTGTTTCCTCTGAGATGAAAGAAGGAACCAGGAAGATCGTAACAAAAGTACTAAGAAATCTTTGGCAACTTCTCACAGTTGAGGATGTTTGTCTTCCACGATTGTCTCATCT
This sequence comes from Caiman crocodilus, assembly GCA_030014935.1. Lineage (NCBI taxonomy): Eukaryota > Metazoa > Chordata > Crocodylia > Alligatoridae > Caiman > Caiman crocodilus. Next base: position 129,696,147 of record JAGPOW010001296.1, read on the forward strand.
GTGTGTCCAAAGATGGCTGAGGTCTATCCAGGATCAACAAACTCTGCTGCAAATTGGACACGTGTTAACATGTAGGGTGCATGGTGCTGGATTCTTGATTTGGTCCACGACATACTGTTTCTGCTACTCCTGCTTTTCCATCTCCTGCTACTGTTGGGAGGTTTCAAAGTAGTGAGATCCCTGCAACAGACTCTTCGTCCATTTGGGGCAGTCCTGGGTGATAGTGTCCCATGAGTTGACTTCAATGTTGCATTTGTTCTAAGCTGGCCTTGAAGATGTCCCTGAAATGCTTTATCTGCCCTCCTCTTGATTGTGCACCTTGGCTGAGCTGGGAGGATAAAACTTGCTTCAGGAGTCTGGAGTCAGACATTCAGATGACATGGCAGCCCAGCAAAGTTGATGTTGGATGAGCGTCACCTCAATAGTTGTAGCGTTTGCTTGCAGGAGGACACTAATGTCAATGGGAACACGTGTAAAAATACTCAGTGTGGCACCAGGCACTTTTAATTAGTGAGCTGCAGTAATTAAAAGTGCCTAGTGCCATGTCAGGAGCACATGGATTGGCGGTGCAGTGCACCTCCATGCTGAGACAATGGTGGCAGTGTGCTTTGAACTAAAGCATATTGAATGTGCTCCAGCAGACTTGATTAATTGAGTTCGCTTCAACACACTGAATTTCAGTGTGACAGAGCAGGCTCCTCACATGCGTGTAAGCGCCTGATACATCTGTTATCCCACTGGATTCAGAGGATCTTCAGCAGGCAGCACTGATGGTACTTCTCCAACAACTTTTAGATATGTTGCACATTGTCCGTGTCTGAGCTCCATGCAGCAAAATGGGGATCACAACTGCTTGATAAACCATGAGCTTGGTTTCGGATCTGATGTTGTGATCTTTCAACACCCATTTTTTGGGGGGCATCCAGAGGCTGCACTTACACATTTGCGGCGATTCATAGATTGTAAGGCTGAAAGGGACCATGGAAGATCATCAGGTCCAGCCTCCGGCACCAACAGGAAAGATAACTGGAGTCTGGTTACCCCAGCAAGGCACGATCGTCCAGTCTCCTCTTGAAGATTTCCAAGGTAGGCGATTGCACCATCTCTGGAGGGAGCTTATTTCACAGTCTGGATGCCCTGACTGTGAAGAAGTTCTTCCTAATGTTGCACCCATGAACGCTGTGTGCCCCCAGAGGCTGGGGAGGCACAACGACTGCCTGCAAGCGGTGGCAGTGGGGGTGTGGTGGCAGCGAGTGGGGAGCTCCCACAGGCAGGTGCTGCAGTATCAACATAAAGGAGGGGGTGGCAAGCACCGCCTGGTGCTCGGTGACCACTCAGAGACACCGTTGGCAGTGTCAGCGGTGATTGGGGACCATCTGCAGACATCACCAATGGTGTTGGCAGCAAAGGGAAGGGTGGCAATCAGCAACCACCTGCAGGCGCCGCCAGCAGCATTGGTGGTGCTTTTTGCAGGGGTACACTGCCACGCTCAGGTGGTGCATGTGCACCCCTCCACACATCACCAATGGTTGTGCCTGAAACAGTTTTCCAGGAGCGGACATTACACCTGGTGTTCCCCAAGGGTGCCCTGGTGAACAGTTGTTCACCAAGCCCTTGATATAGTCCCCTAATATAGCAATAAGGGGCTACCAGTCCCCTCTGTCTTCTTTTTTTCAGGCTGAAGAGTCCCAGGTCCCTCAGCTTTTCCTCATGTGGCTGGCTGTGCAAGTCTCTGATCATACGAGTGGCCCTTCTCTGGACTCTCTCAAGCTTTACCACATCCTTGTTAAAGTGTGGTGCCCAGAACTGGATGCACTCTAGCTGTGGTCTCACCAATGCCCAGTAGAGCAGAAGAATTACTTCCTTGGTTTTGCTGGAGATGCATCTATTAACGCAGGCCAGAGTACTGTTTGCCCTGCTAGCTACAGCAGCACTCATATTCATACTGTTATTACCCCTAGGTCCCTTTTGTTTGTGGTGCTGGTTAGTTTGGCGCCACCAAGCCTGTAGGTGTGTTGGGGGTTGTTCATCCCCAGGTGGAGCACTTTACATTTTTCAATGTTGAACTTCATTTGTTCTGACTCGCCCAACTTTCCAGCCTGTCTAGATCTGCCTGTAACTGTAGCCTATCTTTAAGCATGCCCACGCTTCCCCATAACTTGGTGTCATCTGCAAATTTGGCCAGTGAGCTCTTTACCCCCACATCCAAACCATCGACCCCTGTGGGACACCACTGACCACTTCTTGCCAGGATGACACAGATCTGATCATTAGGACTCTCTGGGTCCTACCCTGCAGCCAGCTTCATACCTACCTAACTGTCTCCCTGTTGTGTCCACAATCCTCCAATTTTCTCGCAAGAATGTCATGGGATACCAGATCAGAGGCTTTTTGGACATCTAGGTATACAATGTCAACCTCTTCTCTCTTATCCAGGTGGTGAGTTACCTGATCATAAAAGGAGACGAGGTTGGTAAGACAAGACTTGCCCGCCATGAGGTCGTGCCGGCTGTTGTTTAGAATCCTACCTTCCACAAGCTTATCGCACATAAACTCCTTAATGAATTTTTCCAGGATTTTCTCTGGGATAGAAGTTAGGTTAACTGGCCTATGGTTACCTGTGTCCCCCTTCTTCCCCATTTTGAAGATGGGTACAGCACTGGCCCTCTTCCAGTCCTCAGGGACCTCTCCATAGCATCACGAGTTTTGGCAGAGTTTCACCAGGGGCTCCATGATGACTTCAACTAGCTCCTTCAGCACCTCAGGTGGAGTTCACCTGGTCCTGATGATTTTTATATGTCTAATTTCTTTAATTGATCACATACCAGTTCTATGGTAATAGTAGAAAAGGAGTCATTCCTGCCCTCCTCATTTTGTATCCTATCTGACATGATTTTTCCACTTGGCCCAATGAAATACTGAAGCAAAGTAGTCAATCAGGAGTTCAGTTTTCTCCTGAGAGCCAGTAACCAGCTGTCCTGAGTTGCTGAGCAATGGCCACATACTCTCATTTGTTTTTCTTCTGTTTCCTATGTACTGAAAGAAGAACTTCTTGTTGTCCTTGATTTTTTGTTGCTAATTTAAGTTCAGTTGCCACCTTAGCCTTTCTAATCTGTTCCCTACTAGTGCGGGCTATTGTTATATAGTCCTCCTTGGGGTCTGTCCCGAGCTTCCATTGTTTGTATTCTTCTTTCTTAGGAGGACCGTGATTTCCTTGTTTAGCCAAGAGGGCTTCCCAGCCCAGTGATGTTCTTCAAACAAATTTTCCAAGTACATCTATTTTATTTTCAAGTTATTAATTTAACAAAGTACAGTGTTCAATTAAAATTATCCTAAAAAGGTTACAGCATTATTAAAAATCTTGCAACTTGCATTACATGCAAGTCCAATACATGCGTGGTTCAGATTTCAGCCATGATTGAATGTTTACTCCATTCCATTGTTGCAAGCCAACTCTCCACTTACAGAAATATCATTGCAGTCAGTTCAGTTCACTCAGCCAAGCCAAACTTTAGCTGCTTTCTGAAGTGTAGAAGCTGATAAAAAACTATTTTGGTGATACTGGCTGCTAATGTTATGAGAGTGTCATTTCAATCCTCTACCTCGTATTAAAACATGGCTTTGATCCATAATGAGAAAACCATGGCTCAAGTTGTGCGTGATTTTACATGAATGCAGTGGAGTATGATCTTATGCAAGCACAAAGCCATTGACATTCAGATGTTGCAGAAAGATTAATTCCAAGTAGCCTGGGGCTAAAACCAATGCTGGAATTGGTATCGATGCTAGCATGAGTAACCACACATTCAGCGTCGTTCTGTTGTAACCACTCATTCCAGTCTATAGCCTGCGCATGGGATTGCAATCCAAGCTCTGTGTTCTTTATAGTTATTAAAGCATTCCCTAAATATTGGGCAGTAACTCTTCCCATCTCTTGTTCCTCCCAATCCAGGATTGTCTACACCACTGCAGCAAGTACCACAAATGTAATACTCAACCAAATTCAGTGTTAATCCATTCTATTGTACCAAATGGTATTGTGACCTATGTATCTTACAACTGTAGACCTTAATTCTCTTGTTCAAACAGCTCAACGTTTTTGCCTAAATTAATTGGACTCATAATTTGGTGACCAAAAGAATTATGTGCAGTTGTATATCAGTTGAGACAAAATTTGCTATAAGTACAAAGATACGCATATGCAAATTGTAGCATAGCTTAAAAAGCAGATGGCTAGTATTTTACCATAGACATATTTACTGTCTGTCTTCTAAATCATTGGAAAGATGTAGCCTGGTCTTATAGACTGAAACCCCCCCTCTCATTCCCAGGCTGACCCTTAGCCTCAAACCCAATAGCCATCCAAACAACAAATCCCTTAGCTCCTCCCTACCATCCAGACACCAGTCCCAGCTCATCCCCAGATGTGTGCATTAGAGTCTGAAGACAGACTTCTCCACTCCACCTGCAGCAATGTCTGTAACAGGAATAGCAACCAGGAGTAGGGACACTGCATGGCTGCAGCAGCGCAACGCTAACCATCAGTGGAGAAGAGAGCAATGCAGTAGCAGACAGGGTCTTTAAGGGCACATCTACGTATGAATGTAAGCCAACTTAAATTTAATGCGCATTAAACTAATACAGATTAAGTGGGTTTTTCCAGGTGTCTACATGTGGGAGAATTTGGGATTAATTTTAATCCCAGGTCACTTCAACCCTGCCATGTGCCCCTGTGGCCACGAGGAGGAGCTCCATTTTCCGGACACATAGCCACTAGCACCATGCTGAAGCCAGAGCCAGCTTCCAGCATTTGGCAGTCATTTTAGAAACACACCCTCGCCCCCTGATCCCTGGCCAGCCCCGTCGCTGTCCAGGAGCTGCATGCATGCCCAGCATAGGGGCAGCATGCAGCAGCTCCCTCCTTGTCCCCTCTGTCTCCCTGTGCCAGGGCTGCTTCTGCCTCTGCCAGTGATGCCCAGCATCCCACTGCTCCAGCCTGGCCCCTGCCAGTGACGACCAGCAGCCCACTCCTGTTGGCCATGGTGCTGGCCCCAGCAGGCATCCCCGTGCCCAGGCCTCAGGAGAGCCGTGCACCTGCCAGCGAGGGCCGAGGCACTGACCAACCCCCTCCTTCTGCACTCCCTGCTTCAGCCCACTACCCACACAACCCCTAGCCACTGCCCGTGCCCAGGACACACACATAGACGAAGCAAAAAACATTATTACCCTCACAACCTACCCCCATTCCTCCCCACTCAATAAACAGTGCCCCTCCATCACCCTCCCCATCCCCCAACAATAAACACCTGCTTATGGCCCTGGAGGCGGAGAGGCACCCAGCCAGGAGCCCTGGGGCTGGGCTCTGGCCAGCTCCCTATGGCTAGGCAGATCCAAGACAAAATTCCCTGCATTTGGCAGCCCCAAAGCTGTAGTGTGTTGGAGGAATTATTGGTAGTGTGTGAGATTCCCTAGAATTACCATATAAGTCTCGGGGCAAAAACCTAAGTAAAGCAGTTCCTGCCTTTCACTGTGCACCCACCATGGGGTATATCATTTCCCCAAGACTTGCACGACGTTAAGACCATGCTTGTCCTCCATGGCTGTTATGAGGCTTCACTAGTTAATTTGTTCGGTGCTTTGGAAATACAGCATGACAGTCCTCTCTGCTGAGGCATGTGAGAAAGCTCGATGTCCAGTAAGCCACTTCCTTGTTTGGAGGAATTAAGTGGTTCATATGTGATGGACACCACCTTTATTGACAGATTAGAGATCTTCAGAGCTAAATGTATAAATCAGTACGCATGTAGCTAAAAAGCCAGGTCTCTATCTTGGGTCTGTAGCTTATGCCCTCTATGAATCAGGAACAGAGGAGGACGTATAACAAATCCATACCAGTGAGTTATAGATTGGTTTTGTACTGGTCATCAGCACATGGGTGACCTCCTCTTCCAAACAGTATAGAAACCTGTTCTCACGTGTAACGAAAGTTTATTTACTCAGCAAGAAAGGCCGAGACTAGTTTCTTCCCCCAAAATGGCCTTTTAGGTTTGTTCCTTGATTAGCATCTTACATTTAGGTCTGGACAGAAAACCGAACAGCCTCGAGGTAATAGTTCAAAGTTGTTCATGGAGATTTCGAGACAGAAATCCAGTTACTTTTTAATAGGATTTGTGCGACTCTAACTCCAGCGCCAGTTTGAATGTATAGCTCCTACAGATTAAAGCTGACTAGATAAGCTAAAATAAGTAAACTAGCACTCAGGGGCTTCTGCGCTCTGATTTCTGGGAGGGTTTTTTTGATATAGTTCTAAGTTTTAGAGGAGACTTTAAGCAAAGTATATGCAGATTTAAACATGAGTAATCAATCATTCTCACAGTTTAAGTTATGCCCCCAACCAATGAAAATCAAATATATATGCTAGTTCTTAAAATAAAGATACAGTCTGAAAACTGACTATAAAAATTGTACCATGGAGTTCCATGTTCCAGACTCAATTTCTTTGATTGATAAAAAATGTTCTTAACTTTTAGCCTGGCAAACCTACTCTGGGATCTAAAATGAAGGTAAGTGGGTTTTTTTAATTTATGCCTCAGCAGAAAAACTGTAATAAAGATTCTGCCATTGGGATGTAGTTGCTATTGCTGGCCAGGATTCTTTAATTGTGGATAAGATTTTCAGAAATAAGAAATTATATTTAGTGATTGAGATTGAGTGTCCAGCCTAAAACATTTCAGTAGGCCTCAGAGAAGGGATCTATGTTCAGATAATTAGATTCTTTAAAAGTGTTCCTGTTTGAGCATCCAAAATTATTATTCTATTCACTTTTGATCAACTATAAAATTTGTTGGTTAGAAAATGTTATTTTTTTTAATTTCTATGGAAAATGATATAAAATGGAAAACATTTTCCTAGAAATTTGTTGCTGAAAGTTACAGGGTTTTATTACAAGTTAGAAGTTAAGAAAGTCTTTTTTTTCCTTTTGCACTTTTCTTAAAGAGAAATCTAATTTTTCAAGAGAAATGGTCTTTTGCCATGGAAATTGTCATTAAATAAAATGTCAAATTATCTGTCAAAAAATGCTGACACAAAATGTTGTACTAGCACTAACTTATTACCTGTAAGCTTATCTATTTCTATCTTTCATACCTTTATTGGCTCTTCGGTGCAATTGGTAATAGACTTTAGTAAGCATTTATTCTTTATCAAACAAAAAGTCATTTATGGAGTCATTAAATGGCCAGGCAATCCAAATAGCTGTAAAGTGGATCCACAGTCAAGGTAACATAGATGTTATCTTTGTACTCTCCATCTTCTGCTGTAGCTGAGAATGCAGCCCTAAATGATACACAAATGGGAATGTTTTAGATGAAGGCAGATGTTGTTGGTAAGAGAGACTGATTTAGAACAAAAGATCCACACATATATATCGCTTTTCCTACTTATATAATGATGTCTAAGAATAACAGTACATATTAGCTGTCGGTTGATTTGAGAACAAAAATAAGATGGTTGCTATAAACCAGAGAATTGTTTTCTATAATGTGGGCCTGATTACCAGGGATCCTGGTTTTGGGGGCTGTGTGAAGCTTCAGTCCCTGATTCGATTTGGTGAACACACGGCCTGATTCGGTGGCCAAATCTCTGAATCTGAATCAAATCAGAGGACTCTTGAATCTCTCTGAATCAATTTGGAGAGATTTAGAAAGATTCGGCGATTTGGACATAGACACAGCTACGTACACGCTCCCACAGAATCATTCTACATACCTCGAGGCAGCCGGCAGCTCGTGAGTGCTGTGACGATGGGGCACGTGAAGTGTCCCAAAGAACCATGGGGGGCTCCTGAGCGTGCCGACGGCAGACCTGGAAGTGGACAAGAAATGCTTCCCCTGCCCCCTTAGCTCACCAGGATGCAAGTCCAGGCCCCTCACTCCCAAGCCACAGCTCCCCAGTCCCTGCTGGTACCCCTCGCTCTCTACCCACAGGGGCCCCCAGATGTCAGGGCTACTGGACCAGACCTGGGTCTGTAGCCCCCTACCTCCCCAGCAGCACCTAAGGCCTGGATGCCATGGTGGAGTGTCCTAGCTCCTCCTCCCCTGTGCACTGTATGGCTGGAGTGGAGCTGGGGGGGGAAGGGAGCAGGATGCCCACTGTGGGCTCAGGGCTCCCCATCCTGCTGCCCTGCCTCCAGGGCCTCTATAGCCCAGCAGGACCTGGCGTTGCAGGGTAGAGCAAGCCAGGTGGGGAGGCTCGTTATCACCATTTGGTGCCCTGTACTACCATAGTGAGGTAACCCCCGCCTGCCTGGCAGCAGCAGGAGGCATAACTCCCCACTGCAGCTGGGCTATTGGGGGTGCCTCACCAGGATGGCACAGGTCTTGCAGCAGCAAGGAGCCTCCCCGCTCTGCCCTGCCCTGCACAAATCTGTGGGGCATGTCCTCCCCATATCCCTCCAGAGTGTGCACTGTGGTGGGGGGCAAGCCCCTCCCCGCTCCTCTGATGAGCCACCTGCAGATCCGTCCCGCTCCTCACTGGGGCCCTGAGGCTGCGAGCTCCAGCCCTGGACCCCAAGCCCCACGCACCGCCTGGCTGCGTAGCAGCCCCAGCCCTGCTGAGCTCCCTCCCTCCCTCTCCCTATGGGGGCCTCAGTCCCCCCTCCCCTCCCCCACCTGCAGGAGCTGCTGTCCAGGCGGTCTGGCAGCCAATGTGGCGCTCCCTGCCTGACCACTCTTCTCCTGCTCCCCCCAGCCTCTTGCAGGCTGGAGCTCTGCCTGCCCGCAGAGAGCTCTTTGCAAAAGTGGCAAATCCATGCGTTTCCCTGTTAAAATAAAAAATCCGTGTTTCTCTTGGTTAAAAGGGAAAATTGCCATTTTTTTGTGTTTTTCCCTGAGAAATGGAAAACTTGGATCCCTACTGATTGCCTATTTTACAGTGGTGTGAAAAAGTGCAAAAAGAAAATTAAGGTCACTATTTTACTCCAGTTTTCCATATTTTTATATTGCCTTCAATCCCAGAGTGGCTGAAAGTACTCTATAAACTTTACTAGATAGAAACATTGTACCCAAGGTGCATCTACATGTGCATTTAAGTATGACTAAATTTAAGGCATGTTAAGCTAATGTGCAATAAGTGATTTTTGGCCAGTGTCCACACATGCAGAGACTTGGCACTAAAGTCAGTGTCAAGTCCCTTCCCTGACTCTAGCAGCAGGTCAGACCCACTGCTAAAGTTAGTGCTGGGCTATGTCTACATATGTGTTAATGCGCTTTAACTAATGGCACCTAATTTTGCCATTTTTAATGCACATTAAGGGCACACACCTGTAGATGTGTGCCCATAATGTGCATTAAATTAGGCTAATGCCTCCTGTAGATGCGCCCCAGAGTCACTTCATGCATTACTAGAATCCTGTGACTGTTCAAGAGTTCACAGCTTAGTACATACAATACTTAAGAAGGGGAAGTGAAGAAAACACTGCAAAGTCATCAAGTGGTATATGTTGGCAGAGTTACATCAGTGGATTTATGCTGATTAATACCAGCTGAAAGCCTGGCCCACTGCATCTAATTGAAATGCCATGGGGCATTTGAGTAGCTATAATGTGATTACTGGATTTTGACCAGGCCAGGCATCACTAACATACTTCCAAAACTCACTAGGGATTTGATATGACTAAGGCACTTCATTTACACAGTATTGGAAAGATGGCATCTCCAGCTGCAAGTTGGACTCTCAAGATGAAAGTGGTGAGTTATTTTCCTCCCTTGCAGTGCAAATAATGGAAGGATTTGGGGAGACCTAGATTCAGCTTCACTGAACCACCAAGGTATTAACACAACCATCAGTTTCTAACAAAACTAGGGATTCAGCAGGTTTGAACACTGACATTTTATCCTTCATAATGCAGCAACTGGAGAGGGACATTTTCAGCCTTGAGTGTGGAAAGGGAAAAGTTTACCAGACATGAAGATTGAATGGGCTGTAGCAATAATCAAAGACACCATGTTGCATTTGGGGCTGACAGGGAAGCTTTGGTGCAGTGAAGTTGTTCTAAACAAATTCATTGAAGTTTGCATTCTTAAGCTTCCAAAGTGGTAAAGCCCCCGAGGCGCCACAAATGAATCGTACAAACAGAATTTTAAATAAAGTTCTCTCTAGAGAGGAAACTGAAACCTCATAATAGTTTGTTCTGATAAGGCAGCAAAGAGGCTGAACATGAGAGGCCCTTTGTACTATTACATCCCCAGCGCACAACTACAAGTCTCTACCATTTGCAGTGGCTTGGATCTGGAACAAATGTACTTAAGAACAACAAACCACCCAGAGACATAATGGTCATGTGGTTTGTGAGCTCTGGTTTTTGGCTGTCTTTGCACAGCAGGGCTGTATAGACAAGTCAGGATGATGATGATGATGATTGTTAAACAGTCAAAATTCTGATAAGTTCTCATTTATATATTTATACACATCTGTTCTGGATAACTAATTCATTCAGACAAGACAAGGTCTAGTGGTCACAAACTGCTGGAAGGCCATTTTAGACTGGACATAAGGAAAAACTTCTTTACTGTCTGAGTCTCCAGAGTTTGGAACAGACTCCCCCCAGAAGTGGTGCAATCACCTACTCGGGATACCTTTAAGAAACATTTGGATGCTTATCTTGCTGGGGTGATGTAGCTGACTTCCTGCCCCTTGGACAGGGGACTGGGCCTGATGATCTCACAGGGTCCCTTCCAGTTCGAATGTCTATGAAATCTATGAAATTAATAATAATTTATACAATGAGCTAAGTTTTTGTGGTTAGTGCCTAGAAGATATTTAGCACTGGAAAAACTGAGGTCTTGTTCTCAGAGCTGAGCACCAGGTCTACAAATGCAGGTACATGCCTCAAATGAAATTTAAGAATTCAGGTGCCTCAGTCCAAACAAACCCTCCTGTCTTTCATCTACAGGAACCTATGTAGATTTTCACCAATATCATTACTCACTGCTTGAATTTCTGCTTCTGAGCATGCCCTGAGGTGCTACCAACTTGGCTGGGTGTCTCTTTCCCACCCCAGTCCATTCAGGATTCATACACTAGGGTCCAGAGCAGGGGTGGGCAATTATTTTGGCTGGAAGGCTACTTAATGAGCTTTGGTGAGCTGTCGAGGGCTGCAAGGGTAGCCCTGCTCCTTGACATATTCTATGTCCCCTGGTTGCCATCTTGGGACCAGAAGTCCTACTCCATGACCCCTGAACTTTGCCACTGCAAGTCCCTCCCCTTGCCCCCAGAAGTACTCCTTTTGGGAAAGGGGTTTGCTATCTTGGAATCAGAAACAAAATGAAGTGTATACTAAAAATCAAATGACCACAGTAACATATTTAATTTTATTTAAAAATACATTTTTGTCCTGATTTGTGGCTGTTTGTGCTGTGTATATAGAGGTGATTGCATAATAGCTCAAAAAGAGGTATATAGCTCTTGTATATTGCAGGGGGAGTATGGTGTTTGTGGAGGGTGGAGGAGGTGTGAGTGTGGAGGTAAGTGGGTGGGTAAGGGGGTTTATGGGGGTGTGGGTGTAGGTGGGTAGGTATGGGGTTTGTGGGGGAGCAGTGTGTGTGGGGGTGTGGGAGGGTATGGGGACTTTGTGGAGGGTGTATTTGTGGGGATGTGTGGGTGGGTATAGAGTTTGTGGGAAGCTGTGGGGTGTGTGGAGGGGGAGGATGACTGGGGGTGTTGTGGGGTGTAAGCGTGTGTGCGTATGGTGGGGTGTGTGCACATAGCAGTGAGCAGGGCTCCCCCCAGAGGCATGCGTGCATGCATGTGTGTGTGGGGGGGTAGGTTGTGTGTGTGTGTGGGGTGTATGATTGTGTGTAGGGGAGGGTGTGGTTGTGGGGTTTGTGGGGGAGGGCTTGTGGGTATGGTGGGGTGTGCATGGGACCTCCCACGTGTGCCCCCCTGAGCTGGTCAGCACCCACCCCTGTCCTGCAACAGCCTGGAGCCTGTGTACCCTGAGGCTCCTCCCTGCCACAACCAGCAGCACACAGCCCCAGCCTCACCCCATGCCCGCTCTGGACTCACCCTCACTGGAACAGATCAACTGGAACCCGTGGGCATGGCCCTGACACCAGCCTGCCCCCGCCTGCTCAGCACCGCCCACCCGTGGCACATCCTGCCGCCCCCTGGCACATAACGGGGCTGGGGCAGGTCCATGTCTCGACTGCCTTTCTGGGAAGGCAGCCCAGGGAACACTACTGGCTCCAGCCCCGTGGTACCGGCAATGACCCATATGCCCAGCGCTGATCCGCCCCACCCTGCGCCCACTCTGGATTTGCTCACCGAGGCTCAACAGCAGCAGCAGGGCACCCAGCACAGGTTCTGGGTGGCTGCAGCAGGTAGGACCCAGCAGTGGTGAGGTGGAGGGACCTCTTTCCCCCCACACTGAGCAACAACTTCTGTCCCATGCCACTGCCACTGCTGCTGCTGAGCCTGGGTGGGTGAGTCTGGAGTGGGCATGGGGCGGGGCAGGTCAGCGCTGTGCACGTGGGTCCTTGCCAGTACCATGGGACTGGGGCTGATGGTGGCAGTGCCTAAGCTGCCTAGAAAGGCAGTCAAGCCAACCCAGCTCCTTATTTGCCTGGAGGGCACCACTTGATGATGCTTGGGCCAAGTGGGACTGCGGGATCCGCTGTGGGCCAGACAAAGCTGTCCATGGGCCGGATCTGACCTGAGGGCTGTATTTTGCCCACCTCTGGTCCAAAGCCTACTCTACTGATGCAGTGCCTGAGTGGGTCCAGATATCGGGTCGTGCTTGGGAACCTGAAAGGTTAATATTAATATTGGGTTGCCCCACCTCTTTGCTGCTGTTTGACTTAGTTTTAAGGCTAAGATGTTGTATGTTAAAAAAGTAGCCATGTTTTTCAGGGACTTAGGCAAGGTGTTCCTGCACCTAAATGGCCTGATCTTCTAGGGGTGCTCCGAACTTGCAAATTGCAAATAGTGCACATTGTCAGCATCATGTTCAGCAAAAAGTATGGCAGCCCTGGCCATTTCCATGAAACAGAGGTTGAACGGATAGAGTTTGTATTCTGGGCAGCAGATGTGTGTCTGAGAGGGTTTCTGTGCATGGGTACCAGAATTGTGGGGTGGGGAGGGAAGGGCTTGATGTGTCGGCTATGCCAGGCTGCATGAAGTGGAGAGGAAGCAGGCAGAGCACAGCTGAACAGGAGGAGAATGATGCTTCAAAAGAAGGTGTCACCATTAAGGGCCAGGTTAGCCCTCCTCTGGTCCCAAAACAGCTGCAGGTTTATATGGTGAGTGAGGTTTCAAAGTCCTAAACTTGGACAGGGCTATAGGGTCAGGAGCTCTTGCTGGTAGCACCTGATAACTCTCCTTGCAGCAGCAGTCTCCCTCACTGGGAAGGGGCAAAGGGCTGACAAAGGGTCTCCTGACCCCATGCTGCTCTGCGTGGCTAGAGCCTGGAGCTCCCCTGATTTCACTGTAGCACCTCCTTCACGTTTACTGAGCACCCTTAGTTCTGCTATGGCCATAAAAACTATGGTTGGTAGCAGCCATGCTGGTGCCCATCTTTTATAGCTTAGAGTACTTGCCTGGGAACTGGGGAACTGAGTTTAGTGCCCTACTTAGCTTGAAGGGCTTCAAATCGGTATTTTTCTTTCATCAGCAGAGGAGTGCTCTAACCACCTCCTATGAGCAAGAAGGGAGCAGGGGAGTCTCCACCCCTCCTGTTGAAACTTGTGCCACTGTGCAGAAAGGAGTGCAAGAGGGAGCCTGCCTGTGGCATGGCATAGTATGAGGGCATTCAGCAAGAGGGTGAGGAAGTCCTGGGTTCTTGTTCCCTGTTCCCAATGCTGTTTATATGTTGAATCCAGTGACCGAAGCAAAACTCAACAGTCCCTACAGCAGAGACCAGAATCTAGGGACTCCCCTTTCCAGTTCAGTGCCCTCATCGTCAGGGCACAGCTTCTGGCTCCCTCTTGTACTCTTACCTTCTGGCACCATGACCTCTCACATTTGTCACTGCAGACTGACACATCTTCAACAGGAGGGGTTGCCCACACATAGGCTCTTCTGTTGTCTGGTGGTTGGGGCCCTTCTCTCTGTGGTAGGACATGGGGTCTGAAACCCCTAAAACTGAGAGAGACCTACCCAGGTCCCTCAGGCCCCCGGCAAACACTCCACACTGGGATTAGACTGCACCTCCAGCTGTGTCTGAAAAGAAAAGAGTGCATTACTCAAACCTGGGCCCAATCCTGACCGGTGCTAAGTAAACTCAGGATCAGGCTCACAGGATGAGTGCTTAAAGAAAAACTAGTCATGCTGAGAACACCTTATCACAGTGGTGGGCAAAATATGGATTTGGCCCATGACGGATTTTTTGGGGGCATACAACCCATCCCTCAGCCCTGCCCATCCAGGTATGGGGGGCAGCCTGGGCCGTAGCGAGTGCAGCTGGTCCCGCTGCCCCTGGGCATGCAGCAGGGTTGGGGCATCAGTCACCAGACTCTGCTTCCTGGCAGCAGTAGCAACTTCCAGCAACTTCCCCACCACCCCTTGCAGGTTGTACCTACCCCCCGCCATATCCCAACCACAGACTGTCACTGCTGCACGGGCACCCCAGCCCATCGACCCTGCCCCCACCACTGGGGATACCAGCTAGAGTGGGCATGGTCTCCATAGAGGGACCCATGTGTGCATGGTGCAGCCAGGCAGATGGGATGGGGCCACGGATGAGCAGGGAGCAGCATCCGGGAGCACAATGTGTGTGTGCAGCCAGGCCTGGGGTGGGATTGCAGGGCTGTGGTAGTGCAGGGCTGGGGTGGGGGGCCTGTAATTCTAACCCCAGCCCCAGCCCTGCCCACCTATCCTGCTCCTGGATGCCACTCCCTGCCCACCTGCAGCCCCATATCACTTGGCTGTGTGCCCTGCCTGCACAGGTCTTGGGTTTTTCTTCATGGAGACCCCAGGGCTGGGGCTGGGCCCTGGGGCAGAACCACTTAGGCAGTCTTGGTGAGCTGTTGCCAGCTGTGGGGTGGAGGGAGGAAGGGTGCAGTGCTGACCTGGTTTGGCAGGGCAGGGGTGTGCTGACCTGGCCTGCAACAGCTCACCAAAACTCCCTAAGTGCCCTCTGGCCTAAAGAATTGCCCACCTCTGTTTTACTAGATTTGCTGTTACATAAAATCGTGATTGTGCTGTGAAACCACAATAGTCTTTCGTTCCATGCAAACAGGCATCTCTGCCCCATGCAACTGGGAAAGAAGGAACAGAAAATCCCTGCTTAAACCACATCCAGTATCTAACTCATAACTCCTGGTATTGGGTCCCTGGGGCAACAGCAGCGCAAGACCTGATCTCCTATCATCTCCTCTGAGATACAGTTGCATTTTTCCCTTCCAGTGTAAACACTTGAAGGTTATGTTTTGCTACTAGGCATAAAGTTAAATAAAACAGCAGCATTTGGCAACTACGAAATATTCTTAATAGAAGCCAGCCAGGAAGAAATAGCTTTGAAGTTTAACTACTGTGGATTTCTTATTCTAGTTCTCCTTCTGGTTCTTGTTTTTAATTTAAAATAAGTATATAAATAAATTAGGAGTGGGTCCACCACCACATAAAAATGTACTCATCAGAGATGATATGGCACCAAGAAAGCAGCTAAGACCATTCATAACACTGCTTTGTATTTGCATATAGTACTTTTCATCATTAGTCACTCATAAACTATGATTAATAACAGAAATGAGCATGAGCCGTGAAGTGTGGATACTTGTATCATGTATCCCTGCAGTGCAATTCATTGCTTGTTGTTTCACATGCTATCTGCAACTCTTTTAATTGGAATGAAGAGCAGGGACCAAAGGAAGGAAGTTGAAAGGAAGAAAGAGGAGGATCCTAGTGGTTAGAGATGTAAATTAGCTCTTCAAGGTCTTAGTCCATAGCTCAGTGAAGTCAATGGGGATTTTTCAATTGACTTGCAGTGGCTTTTAGAATGAGCTTTAAATTCATCTTCCTGTCACTTTGCCAGGATCTAGGGTACCTGTAGCTTATGCTCTGCCAAAGCCTCTGAGAGATGAGATGCGTATTCCATTTCTATATTTCCCCAGATAAAAGGATGTAAAGGGGAGAATGACTTTTAAACAGTCTTCAAGGACGTTTTTGGCAGGTTCTTTTTTATGTTTAAATTAAATAAAGAGATGCATGAACATAATACATGGGTTAAATTATAGGATGCAAACCAAGCAGCTGGTATCTGATATGTCAGTACATGGTGGTTAAGTCTAAAAATGAGATGGGAAACAACCCATTAGCTCACCTAACCCATTCTCTGACAGCTAGAACAGAACCGATCTTCACACACTGCTTCAAGCATCTTCATGATTTGTAAAATTACATTTTAATTTTACTAAAATATGAGGCTTATTTAAAGCTCCACCCACCCTGATTTGCACAATTCGCTGGAAATCTCATTTTAGAGCAACATGTATACATTTATGGCTCTCGTGGCTGCAGAGGAAAGCTTACTAACATGAACCCGTGCTGCTGGGAGACGAGTAGAGCGATTGTAATGTTTTTTTATTAAGTCATTTTTAAGCCACTCTCATGGTGTGGAGATCCTGACTCATTTTCTAGGCATTTCAGGTTACAAACCATACAGCAAGAGAGGGACTTGGCTTTCTATTATCTGGCAAAGAAATTGCCCACTGATGGCTCCTGACTGTCCTGGCAGGTGCTGCAAATGCCCTCTAGGGACCACGTGCCAAATGAAGAGATCTAGAAGGCAGTGCCCTCTGGTTTCTTCCCTTCCTTTGTCTCTAATGCAGGTAGGGGACATAATGGCTCAGTATAGACATTTGGGGGAAGTTAAATTGGGTTAAAAATGGCTGCCCAATTTAAACTTAGCTTGTCTTGGTGCCGATCCTGTACTTACAGACCCTGTCTCAGTGGCCAGCAATCAGTCTAAACCTGTAAGCGGTAAGAAATTCCATGTACAGAAACCAGTCTAGAAATTGCAGAACCCAGTTTAAGATCAACTGGATCTATGTTGTATCAAACTTATTTGCTTTAGAGAACTTTTGTCCACCTTCCCTGCATAGCTGCAGGGTTGGGAAAACCCAGCCACTGGCCCCAGCCCCAGAGGTGCTTTTTTCGCCCCTTCCCCCTGCACCAATCTATTTTTTGCCACCCCCATCCCTTGCTCCCTCCCATCCCCAACCAGTCCTCTCACCCCATCCCACAAGCTGCTCTGTTCAGTGGCATTCGCCACTGCCACTAAATCCTGGTGGCTGGTGGGAGGAGAGGTGGGAGGGATGGTAGTGTAGGTTCACCGTGGGTTGCCACCTGCACCCCACCCCTAGGGATATGCCTGCCCCTCCACCTGTAAGGTTGTGCCTGTCCCCCCACCCCTTGCAGGTTGCACCTACCCCCCATCCCACCTACAGGTTGTGCCTGCTCTTCCATACCTCACCCACAGGTTGCACCTACCCTCCACCCCTCACGGGTCATGTCTTCCCCAGCAGAGCCCGATCCCCTCCACCCTGCTGGACTCCCAACTCCCCTGCTAGTCCCCCCCCATCCTGACTTACCTGAGATCAGGCAGTCATTTTGAACTGATTTAACTCTTCCCTAATATCCCTTAATGTCTGTACTGAGCCCACGGGTCTATACCCACTAGAGACTCCTCTCCCTGACCATTGGTGGAAGAAGGCCCAGGAGGGGTTCTGTGCGTCAGTTTTGTCTGGTTTATATCTGGGGCTTAAGGTATTTCAGTACCAGGTCAGGAGGGGAACAATATCCAGATATAAATCCATTTCTTAGTATAGGAAGGATGGCTTCTGTAATGATGTTGAATACAGTTTGCCTTTCCCAGCCTTACGTAATCGGGTCGTAATGAAGAATCTAGGGCAGGAATTGTTCTCCACAGCCATGGTCAATGTTGGGTAGGTGGCCTTTTGATCATTATGTTAGGTATTTCCCAGGGGCTAGTGGATCATTCTACACTCTCTTTGAGAACTGGAGTTACTGGAAAGAATATTTTCTTAAGTCATTTTTAAAATACCAAAGGAATTATTTTGCCTAGACCATCGCCTCCCTGTTGGTTACCAATTGTCTTTTACCAGAGCTGATCTGCCTTACATTTGGCCCAAAGCTATGCTGTCTTTTATTGCCAAGACAGAGCGTGTCTTGTTCAATTTCTTTGCTATAGATCTTACATACACATATAGAATGTGAAAATCCTTTGAGATGATAGTCAATCTTCTTTCTCATCCTCTATTTCCATTTTTCTCATTCTACTTATGAGAGTTACACTGACTCAGCATCTTAAAAAAAGTCTTAAAGCAATTATTCAGTTCCATAAAATGGTGAAATGGGCTGATCTTTCTGCAGATTTGCTTATGCATCAGTTAAACATCTTTAACAGAAAAAGCTGTCATGAATCAACTCCCTCTCTGCAGGCCTCCAGGATGCTTTCTCCTCAGCCCGCCACCCCCAGAGTGTCTCCAGAAGTGCTCCGAATTAGGCATGTATTTTAAGCATCTTGCTGAGTGGAAACTAAAAACACTACTTGAGTCCCATTGACTTCACTAGGAATTAAGCAGATGCTTAAGGCTCTGATCTTGCACCATTGGAGATAATGGTTGCTCCTCAATTCATTCCAGTGGGAGTGGGATTGGGACCTAAGTGCTTTACTAAATAAGGGCCTCAATATTGCTGAAGTGTTATGTGGATATGGAAATCCTTGGTTGTTTTTACATGGATGGATTGGGAGAATTAGGTTAGTTAATTTAATTTAAATTAATGATGATGAATCCCCAGAGACTCTCCAGTCAGGAGTTGGTCTTTCACAGGATTTTGATCAGGAGTGCCCAACCTGTGGCACGGGTACCACAAAGCAGCACAGGCAGCCTGTGTGCATGGCACACAGGAAATAAAGGTGAGGACAGGCAACACAGTGGCAGAGAGGGCAGGAAGCAGGCAGTAAAGCAGCAAGTTGGACAGGAAGTACAACGACAGAAGCAGAAAGCAGAGCAGAAGGTCAGGCAGGGAGCGCAGCAGCAGATGGGGAAGGGGATCAGAGTGGTACTTGAGAAGGTGCAGAGATAATTGGCATACCTGACAAAAAGGTTGGCTTCTACTCATTTAGACTCTGGCTCTGAGTTTGCAAGGTAGGGGTATCTGTAGAAGTCACTGTTATCTGGCGTCTCATAAACAGCGGTCTCGTTCAAACTGTATATCTCATGTGGCCTCCCTGGTGGATTATAGAATCATAGAAAATACGGGCTGGAAGGGACCTCAGGAGGTCACATCTAGTCCAAGGCCCTGCTCAAATCAGGACCATCCCCAACTAGATCATCCCAGCCAAAGCTTTGTCTAGCCAGGTCTTAAAAATCTCCAGGGATGGAGACTCCACAACAGCTCTGTTTCCAGGGCCAGATTAACACACAGGCAAACTAGGCACGTGCCTAGGGCTCTAAGTGAAGAAGGGGCTAGTGTTAACAGGATGAAGCTCAATGCAAAGATCAAATGCAAGGTGCTAAACCTTGGGAGGAATAACCACAAATATAAAATGGGGAACACCTGGCTGAGTGGCAGCACTATGGAAAAGGACATGGAAGTCTTGGTAGATCACAGACTCGCTATGAGACTGCAATGTGATGCATCCGCACGAAAGGCCAGTGCAGCATTGGGATGCATCAATAGAAGCATTGAGTGCAAGACACGAGAGGTGATGGGGCCTCTCTACTCGCCACTGGTTAGGCCTCACCTGGAGCACTGCCTGCAGTTCTAGCCTCCTTGTTTTAAGAAGGACATTGTAGCAGGGAGCTTGGTGCTCCTGTGACAGGGTGCAGGAGAAGCAGGCTGCAGGTGAGACAGAAGCCAATCAAGGGAACCACATGACCCAAAATGGGCGAGGCTTGCAGGATATAAGCTCAGAGCCTGAGCTGGGTAGTTAGTTGCACCTGGAAGTGAAGGAGCGAGGAGCTTCTGTGGTCTTCAAGATGAGGTGGGCTAGCCATTGGGTGGGGATGATCTGGGCATAGTGATGCCTCTGTTCTACTGTGGGTATTTCTCAGGCTTCTAGGTTTTGCTGGTTGCCGCTGCTCCCCTTCCCCACCCCTTTTCTGCTACATGTGGCAGGGTCTTGTTAAGCCTCCCCAGAGGCATTGAGTGTTGGCTACAGCCAAGGCTGGAGGTTTTGTGGTGTGCCAATGCCCCTGGGACTAGAGTCGGAGGCTCTTGGTTGGAGGGCTTTTCCCCTCTGCTCAGGATTGCAGCTAGACTACGATTTCACTGCAGAAAACAGTATTAAAAAAAAAAAAAAGCAGTAATGGCAGACTGAGTGAAGGTCAATGGCAGCAAGGGGTGGGGCTGCTGGGGCCCTTCTGCCAATCAGGGGTGAGGGGCAGGGCCACACTAAATGCCTGCTAAGTTGGATCTGTGCCATGAATGGACTGCAGAATACCCACCCTCTTGCTGAGACTTAAGTGGGTCCCTGTAGGTTGAGGGTTCAGAACGAGTTGGGAATTGAACAACTAGAGGAGCTTTGGGACTTGCTTCAAAGAGTGGACTTTGTCATTCTGGCATCAATAAACAGTTCACATTTCATATTAAACAGGTGCTCATAAATCATTAGTGATACTATAGATTCAATAATACAACTGCTTAAGCAAAAAAAAGGTCTTTTTTTCACAAAAACTATTTTTCTATTTTTGCTGATGATATTTTCCTATGAAAAATACATGCTTTGCAATTCATAGGACTCTAATTTTAGGTTTTTCAACAAAGTCTCATCATTTCAGTGAGAACTAACTGTCTTGCATTTTACTTCTTCCTTTGCCAAGCAGCCTTTCATCACTGAAAGAAAATTGACAAAAGTGTCAAGTGTTTGTAAACAAATGATTTGACCAACTGCTCTTTTTTAATGTTTGTTGACTCTCCAGGTCAGTTTAAGTTATTCTTCAAAGTTGATTTTGGCTTTACTCTCTGGCTTTCAGTGTGGAGTGGTGTGGCACAGGTCAGGTAGCTGACCACCTAAGTGATGTGGTATTGTTTCTTTTCAGTAAGTGGGTAAGTTATAGCAATTTAGATGACTGATTTAAGCATCATCTCTCTTTCATAAATATTTGAGCTCTCGGAGACTTTCTTGCTTGGAATATCTGTCCCAGTAAAAACTGGGTTGCAGAAGTGTTCATGGAAGAAAGGCACACAAGTAGCTGCAGGGAATGTGTTCAGTGGTTCTAACATGTACAGCTTTATTCCTTGTAATATGCGCTCAGCTTGTCTTTTCACATAGCTGGGAAACACAGCCATAACCAGGCAGCTGTGATGCACAGGGGCAGCAGTAACTTCTGCCTGGTGCTGTGGCCAAAGCACAGTCCTATAGCATGAGTCCACCTATAGGCCCGATGCTAAATCTACACAGCCTGGGAGGTTCTTCTGTGCAGAACCATTCTCACAGGCTAGTTTCCATTTGCCTCTTTCTACTGCCAGGGTGGTGCTAAGTGATTAGCATCAATAAGAGTCTGACAGATACCATTGTATTGCTTGCATCAACCTTTGCAATGGAGAGATAGGAAAAGGCCTTGTAGTCCATGCAGGACTGTTCCTTCTTGGGGTATATTTTCCAATCTAGATGTTAGGTAGCACCACCTTCTCAGCAGTACCTTTCTAGTTACCATGGATGTTACTGGTTTCTATACCAACATCACAGATCAGGATGGCATCCAAACCTGCCTTGCATATCTACAAGACCAGGATTACAACTCAAAGTACAGACCTAAAGATATTACTGAACTTATACACATCGTCCTCACACACACAAACTTCTGTTTCAACAACAAACACTTCCTCCAGACCATGGGCACCAAAATGACTCTACAATATGCCAACCATTTTATGGCCCACCTGGAAGAATTCCTCAAGAACTGCACCATCAATCTCATACTGTACCTAAGATATATAGATGATAACTTCATCAGTTGGACCAGAAGCCTGCAGTCCCTGATTTACATCACAAAATCAGTAACCATCACCCCTCCATCAGACTATCTCTTGACTACTCCAGCATCAACACTGAGACACTATGATCAATATCTAAAATAGTAAAATATAAACCCCCACACTCAAGAAACCCATGGACAGAACCAGCAACCACCCTAAACACACCAAGAATGCTGTAATATACAGGCAAGCCCTTCGATACCACTGAATTTGCACTGATGAGAACATCCACGATCGTCACCTCGCAAGGACACTCTTTCAGAGAGCGAGATCCTGCTTTTGAAAGAGCTACCCACATACCACGTAAAGAATTGCTACAGTACCAAAAGAAAATCCCCACAAATTGCACACCAATAATTATAAAATACCATCCCTGCCTGAAACCTATAGGGAAAATCCTCAAACAATTGCAACCCATACTAGACCCAAGTTTTAAAGAGAGCTTTCCATAACCACCCATCCTAGCCTTTAAAGAAGCACTGAACCTTGCTACCTTCGTCACCAGAAGCAAACTTTCTATAGCCCAAAGCACACCAAATGAATCCAGACCAGGCCAGGATAAAAAATGTAAAATCTGCCAACACACAGACCCCCAGTCCCACAATAATAACACCCCCCCCCCCCCGAACCGTTATCATTCCTGGATCTTACACCTGCTCCTCCAGAAATATCATGTATCTCAGCCAGTGCACCAAATGCCCTGATGGAAAATATGTAGGAGCGACCAAACAACAACTGCGCACCAGAACGAACGCACACCAAGAACCTATCGAAGACAAGAAAACCCAGCTAGCTGTAGGGGTCCACTTCTCGCAGAACAAACCCTCCCTCTCCAATCTCTTAGTGCTAATCCTCAAAGGGAACCTATTGTCTTCCACCTCTCTGATCCTCACGGCTATGAATTTGCATTTTCACAGACCTGCATTTTGCATATTGGCTTCTCTTCCACCCAGGAGAGCACACAACAGCAGCAGACTCTCCCTATGCCCGAAGAAGGGTGTTTGTGCCTAAAAGCTTGCAAAGAACAGTTTTTTTCCAGCTATTTAGTTGGTCTAATAAAAGATACCACATTTGCCTGAAGAACCTGGTTTGCCAGGTAGAACCTGATGCATTCCCAGGGCAAAATAAATAAAAACTATGATCCCTTAGGATAAGATGTCTCCAGCATGAATAGCTGAGCAGCATCCAGGAAAGGATCAATCTTTCTAGTTGCTAGGATAGCACCCTCACCCTCCTCCCAAATTAGGGTTCGAGTTCTAACAAAGGGCTCTCGTGATCCTGTGCACGTTCTCTTCTGCATGTCGCTGCAGCCAAAGCTACCTAATGGCAACGCTTTAAGGTCCATCCAGATGTATACAGGCCCCGCTCTCGGAAACTAGAAAAACAGGAGAGTGGTGGGGAGAGGAAAAGCCTTAATTGACAGGAGCAGAAAAACCCATTTACAGAGATGAAAGAGGCAGCCCAGGCATATGTTTCTCTGCTTTAGATCATCAGACCTGCCAGCTCTCATTATTTTCTACCAAGTCGTCCTTTCCTTTAGAAGAGGCCCCTGCTACACAAGCCCTTGAAGAAATCTCATGCCTGTCCCACTTACCTGAGGCAGCATTATCAAAAATACACTAGATGCCTAGTACTGAAGATTAGCAAAGTGGAAAGTCTATTTTTAGGGGGATTAAAGGGAGGCAAGGAGAGAAAAAAAGATGAGGGAAACAAGGTGGCCCAGGAGAGCAAACTGATCAAATTGGAGTGTTAAGTAAAATAAAATGCCCCCCATTAATTACTGAGGGAGTGAGGCAACACTGTGAGCACAGCAGTGGCAGACCTTGTTTGTCTGAAGAGAGAAGGGAAAGAGTGAATGAAGCAGGGTGCAAAGGGACAGTTTCCCTGTACTTCTAATGAGCAGTGCTGCTGGTTTCCAGCCCCTTCCCCGATTTGTCTTTTTTCCTATTAAAAGGACAATGGGATGTTGTCAAGTCCAGATACTCATCACTTCGCAGGTGGTTCCCAGGTGATTTGCCCTTCGGGTACTAGCAGGGGTGGTGCCTGGATTGGCAGATTTCCCCGCAGAGCACAGAGGAGTGCCATGCTCTCTGTGCACAACACTAAAACGCTTGGTTCAGAGATGATACCTATTAGTAGGCCAACTAAGAAATCACAAAAAAAACTCAGCTTTCTTCATCTTTGAACCAACCGTTTTAGAGTTTTGCATTTCTTTTTGTCTCAGACCAACACAGCTGACCATGTGCTCTGTGCTCATCTTTTTAGTCCAAATCCAATTTGTTGGCATGATCTGGGCAGAGAACATGTGTGAACATTATTTATAGGTCAACATCATATATAGGTTATATTTTAAAATGGCATTAAAATACGATGGTTGCAAAGTCAAGCCCTCAGAAGTTAGACTGTGTCAGAAATGAATTGGCCCATGCAGCCTTACCCGGGTGCTTTTAATTGCATGCCCACATACTATTGTTTTCCACAGGGCCTCTATCTCAGGAAGTGCCCAGAATGGGGAAGCTCTGGAAATGAGTTAGGGCTGTGTAGAGGCGACTTGCTTTCTAGCAGTGGGGACCAACCTTTTTGGCAGGAGTGCCACAAATTAGCCCCAGACCCTGCCCTCTTGATGCCTGTCTCACTGGATGTGCTGCTCTGCTTCCTGCCCTGTGCTCCTTGCTTGATCTGCTGCTCTGCTTTCTGCTCCCAGCCCTATCTGCCACCATGCTGCCTGTCCCCTCCCCAAACTTCCATGTGCCACAAACAGAGGCTGCTCATGTCACGTGTGGTACATGCACCACAAGTTTGCCCCCCTGGTCTAGGAGATCCCCGTCTCATTTGTGGCAGAAGACTGGAAAGGATGCAGTGAACGAAGCCGGTGACTGCAGGAGGGGCCAGGTGATTAGTCAGAGATAAGGATAGTCAGAGAGAGAGAGGAGGGAAATATCAGGGGGGATTTATCACCACCACCATAAGCAGTAGCATCACTGGGTGGCCAGGGATATGCAAGAGTGGGAGTCACCACAGCTGCCAACCCAGCTGCCAGCACTGTTGTAGCTGGCTTGGCCTGACCCAGCTTAGCCTTTTCCACTGCCTCTGTTGCCTATGCAGGGGTGGATTAATGCATGGGTCCACAGAGCCCAGTTGTGGGCCCCCTGGAGCACCGGGGGCAGCACGGCCCAAATGGGCATCCTGGCCGCTATCTCCTGGAGTGGGCAGCATGTGCCTCCTCCCCTCCAGCCACAGCCCCCTGGCAGGTGCAGAGGGAACCTGCCCTCACCAGGTGGGAGGCCTCCAATTTTCTGTTTGCCCAGGATCCCAGTAAATCTTAATCCGCCACTGCACCTGTGATCACAAGATCACCTAGTCATGGACAAACAACCTCAACTGCCCCCCCCCCAGCCCTGGGGAAGGTTAGAATCAAGCCTGCCTGAAAAGCTTTAATTCTACATAGGCAAGATGTGCAAAGGGTTTGGGGAAGACAAGGTACAGAGAGGATTTGCCCTGGGGTAATGCTGCAGGTGGGGGAGAGGGGGCTGGGGTCTCCCAAATCCTAGTCCAGTGCCCTGTGCAGTAGATCATGCTGCCACTGCAGGGGGCATCAGTCTGCCTTTTCAATCACTTCTTTCCAAGACCTCCTTCGCAAACCAATGGCCATGAGATCAGGGCTCTTTAAAGAGCACAAATATTGCATTCTTGCCTTTCCTCCGCAGCCGTCCAGCTCTCGCTCCTTGTATCGGGCAACAGAAGAAAGTCCTTTTGTCAATGAAGACACCCCTCCCCACCAAATAAGATGATCCAGATGTTTGCGCCTGGAGAATATTTAAAACACCCAGTACAAATGATTTCATTCTTCTTTGATAACCATCTCTGGGCCAGCTGTTAAAAAAAGACACATTTGAGCTTGGTAAAAACTTTAGCAATGGGCTCTAACTAACCTTGCTGTTAATAGGAGCGTTATGTCACAGATTCCTTCTCTCTGCCCTATAGCCACGACCTTTTTAAATCTGTTCCTTCCTCCCATTTGTTTTATGGGGGATTGTGAAAAAGGCTCATTCAGAAGCCTTCCTAGTCCATAAAGACGCAGACAGACCTATACTCAGTTCACCATAAGTCCAACAAAATAAGATCGACATAGTATGTCTCCAGTGCTGTACTGAGCTCCAGACCTCCACCGCCCTGCTGCATACAAGAGCCCCATTGACTCATAAGGCCTGGCATGGCAATAATGTATGATTCTGGGGCATCATTTTTCAATCAGAAAATTAAATGGAAAAGAGCAGATGTCAGGACCCCCTCATTCCCAAACCTCCTGGAGATGTCCTGCACTGGTCCAGCACACCTTTCATATAGTGAAAACTAACTTGAGAATAGAAATGTGAAATGAGTTTCTGCAACTAGGAAATGATCCCAGGTCTGTATTGTGTAGCAGAAAGGGCAGCTTGGCATTCTTCTGGGTTATTTGTATTGCACTGGAGCTTCGAGACATCAAGTACAGTCAGGGGCCTGCATTGTAAAAAACACTCCCCATCCCGTAAACACTTGCTCTGAGTCAAACAAGGCAAGAGGCAGGCTTCCAAAGGCTGCTGTCACACTTGAAAAGGGGACTTAGGTGCTTCAGGAAATTTTACACATAGGAATCGGCAACAACATAGAGCCAAGGGACACCAAGCCTGAGCCTTGACAGGGCAGAGTATGGGCTCCTTCTGAAAGGCAGCATCTTTACATTTTAAGGGAGCCCTGGACTGCTGTCCGTTTGCAATTCCCCCCAGGTGTGCTTGGACTGAAGTGAGCAGCAGTATTCAGTTGGATTCAGGCAAACACACATGCCTGCATGCTCCTAAATGCAGTGGATCAGGATTTTAGAATCAGAGAGAAGTAGGGCTGGGAGGTATAAGGGACCCAGGGTGTAATGGTTAGGGTACCGAGGGAAAGCAGGGTCTGGGGCTGTGTCAAAGGGCAGGAGCCGCATACCAAGCTGGAGAGAGATCCGGAAGCAAAGTCCATGGCACAGTCCAGGATCTGGAAGTCAGATGCTGAGTAACCATGTGGGGGGCAATCCACAGGGTGAAGTCCAAACCCAGAGCCAAACCAGGGTCAAGAGCCAGGAAACAGAACCAGAGGGAAATCCAAAGCCGAAGTTCGGACATAAGCTGAAAAACAGAGTGCAAACCAAGGAGGCCCTTGGTGGTGCCCCCAGCAGCCAATCAGGATGCTTGCTGCTCCTAAACGAGGGCAGAGCTCATTAGCTAGGGCCTGCTGCAGGTGTGGCTGCTGGGTACTTGTCTTAGGCTGGCCTGCCTGCCCAGAGTCCCTGACAGCACTGGGCCCAGGCTGGACGGTCTGGTCGGCATCCTGGAGAGAAGGGACCTCCGGAGGTCGTCTGGTCCAGGGCTGTCCAAGTGGCAGCCCACAAGCTGCAGCCTGCAAGGGGTTAAATCTGTGCCATCCCACCCCCAGCTGCTGATTGCCCTACTACTCCAGTTGCACCAGCAGCTGGGGGCTCCAGCCTGCCCTCCAGCTTCTTTCCCAAGGGGCAGGGCAGTGTTGGGCCCCGTGGCGTGGGGCAGTGGGGGAGCTTGAGGCTGGCACGTTGAGAATGGCTGCCCGCGGGCACAGTGGAAAGATGGGGGTGCAGCCCATCCAGGTGTATGTTGGAGCAAGGTTGGAGAACAGCCCACACATGGTAGAGTGGGAAAGGGGGGTACCAATACAGGCAGTGATGCCGTGCGGGGAGTGCCCCCCTCCTCCAGTGCCCCCCATCTGAGGTGTGGCCCCTGGTTGCGGAGGAGTTGGACAACTCTGGTCGAGTCTATCCTTATGCTTGAGGCAGGATCACCCCTGACTAAACCAATGCAGCAAAGTGTCTGTCTGACTTGAAACTTTAATTTTTTGAACTTTATATATTGCTTTTAATTTTATCATTTTTTTAAAATTTCAAATTATACAAAAGAGCAATCTGGAATTTTTACCAAAAGAATGCAACATTCATTTTGTAAGCTCATTGCAATTCTCTCCGGTTCAAAACTTTCAGCAACATTTTCACTGAGATGTCAATGTTTGATTGAAAAAATACTGTTTTTGTGGAAATGTTCACCAGAATAGTCCTATTTCTGACAAGCTCTGCTTCTGACCTTTGCTCCAATGTTCTCAAATGTGTGTTGGATTCACTTAGTACATTTAAGGCGTCTCCCTGTCCTGCCTTCTGCGATCATATTGCATTCAACATCCATTGTTGTAATAAAAGGGATACATTTCAAGAACCTGGACCTGCAGCTTTAACTCATTTCAGCAGGGATTACTCACTTCAGTGCTCATTTTTTTTGTCTGCATTAGGAGAATTTATAAAAAAAAATAATGAGCTAACTTATTTTAAAATCCTAATGTACACAGGGCACATTGCTCATTGAACATATCTAGGTAAGCTGATCCGCATGCCCACTCCACGGTATTAGTTATTCTTTGTTAGCTATCATATTTTAAAAGCAAGATTTTAACATGCTAGGTATGGAGCTTAGCGTGGAAGGGCTTTAGACAAAGAGGAAAATACTATACTAATGACAGCTTAAATTTTTTAATGTGATAGTCAAGGGGCCTGTACCATCCACAAGACATGAACATGGAGTTAGATGCCTAAGTGAAATCCTTCCACCCCACTCCTGTCCCTGAAAAGCCACAGTGCACCTATTTTTGTAGCACACCATCATTTTAGGCATTGGAGTGCTAATACACGTGTGACCCAATAGTTGCCACCCCTGCCCAATATCAGGGATGGCGTGGTGAGAGTGGGGCGGGGTTTCTGGCCAGCACCAATTTACTTTTCAGCCGGCCCCTGCTCCCTACAGAGCAGCCCGTGGTCCCAAGACGGTCTAACGCTTAACTGATTTAACTAGTTACACTTTATTTACCAAACAGACTAATAGGAAAGGTTATTTACAAGTGAACTTAAACGGCAGAACCAGAACCACAAAACAAACCAGAATGCATTAGTCAACCCTTGACTCGAGAACCACAGGTCGGGTAGCTGGCAGCTTTCAGCCACTGCTGAGATGCTACCACAAGGAAGCAAGGCAATCACTCCCTGCAGCTCCAACAGGCTTCCCAATAAACGACAGACTGCACCAGGTTAAGCTCGTCTGGTCTGCAGCAATCAAATTATATCAAACCCCAACCCCCCGAAGAGGCTGAAGGGTGACCCTCCATGGCAACCAAAAAGGCAAGCCACAAAGTAGGCTCTTGCAGCAATCAGCATGACCCAAGCACAAAGCTCAGGGACTCCATCCGATGACAATCAGCTGCAGAATAAGGGACAGGACTGAGTCCCCCCTGGGGCAGTCAGTGGCAGAGGGTCAGCAGCACAGGCAGCTCCCAGGGGTCGCTGCTCTAAACTCCTGCTCCAGATGACTGGCCGGGCACCCTACACGTCTTGCCAATCCTGCTCCGAGCACCAGCCTGCACCCCGAGCTCCCAGGGACCCTCGTCCAGGCACTCTGCTGCTCCTCAGGATCCCAGCACCTTGCCTGCTGCTGTCCCGCTTCCCAAGGGAAGGTGAGGGGTTGCCTCAACTCACCGGCCCAGCTCCCTGCTCCGGATAAGGATGCTGCCTGCACTCTGGGCTGCTGCCCCGGGGTGTGCAGCTCCACCATGGGGGAAGATGAGGGCAAGGCACAACTGAAGTCCAAGGTCTGCGGGAAACACCGGGGGATCGGGCTGGGGGAAGGTGCAGGAAGCGGGGCCGTCTGCCGCGTCTTTGGCCAAGCACAGCACCCCATGCAGGGCTGGAGTAGGCAGGAGCGCCCCTGGGGCTCTTCCCATGCCCAGGTTAGCCAGAGACAACGGTGGCAGTGGGCAGATCCCTCCATTCCTGCACCTGCTCTCACGGGCTCCAGCTCCAGGGAGCGGCTGTGCAGGGTGCAGGGC
Organism: Caiman crocodilus; assembly: GCA_030014935.1. Classification (NCBI taxonomy): domain Eukaryota; kingdom Metazoa; phylum Chordata; order Crocodylia; family Alligatoridae; genus Caiman; species Caiman crocodilus. Next base: position 129,726,063 of record JAGPOW010001296.1, read on the forward strand.
TCAGCCTGGAACAGCAAAGGCGGGTGCATCCCGGCCCCCTGCCGTCCCTACCAGCCCAAGGGCTTCAAATGCAGAGAGCAGCTGTGTGGGGCTGGCTGGGGATGGTGGTGGCAGCAGCAGCAGGTAGGGCTCCCCGCCTCCTGGCCTGCTCTCTGTATCACCGGTGGGCTTCGGAGCAGGTGTGGAAAGAGCTCACTTTGCTACACAGTGGAAGTGGGAGAGGAACCACACCAATGACCCCCCTGCCCCCACCCCTGCCTGGCCCTAGATGTTTCCAGCAAGCAAAACATCAGTCTAAGTAGTTTGCTCACATGAAGTACTGTGCCTTCAGTAAGACTAATAGGTAAGGGCCATGCCATATACGTTTCTTTTCCTCACCTGAACTAAAGGGACCAAGGGCCAATTTGCCATGAGCAAACACTGGACAGCCTTGTTTGCTGCATCACACAAGCTGCATGTGACAAAGTAGGCTGCTGCCTATGAAATTTTATGCCTCGCTGAACCAGTTAGTGTCTAAGGTGCCACCCTCTCCTGTCGCCTGCCTGACTTCAAACTAACACCACTAACTATTTCTGTCAAACCATGACTGCCAGCTATATTGAAGTAAATAGTCCATGCTAAGAATTAGTAATGTTGCATTGGCATGATGAGAAAACTAAGCATATATAGTTGTAGAGGTGATTGGAAAAGGTTTCTCACCTGAAGCAAATTTAGATTTTTTTTTTTTTTAAATAATCGAAAAGCCCCCCCCCATGGGCAAACTATTTTTTTAATGAAAATATTTGGTGTTCAGATTTGGGGGGGGGGGGGTGTTGCTTTGTCTTTGCAAAAAAAGACAAATATCCCTGAAAAGGTAGACAAAAATGGCTCTCTAAAAATCATCAAAACCAGGTATGGGTATTTTAAATGACATCATTCGGAAAGTCAGTAGTTTAAAAATATGTGGCATGGATACAGGCAAGGAGTACAACGGTCCTGGCATCCCATTTGAACACCCTTTCTTTTTCTCCATTTTGTTATTTTCATGTTCTCAGCATGATCCACAAGCCTGATTTCTCTGGAGCAATAGTAAGCTTCTCCAATCAAAAGAAGTATCATAACAGCTACAGGCTTTGTAATGAGACTAAACACATGTTTTGGTATTGAAAAAAAAAATTGCTGCAAGGGAGAATACTGGATTTTCTTTTTTGAATGACTAACACCTCTGAAAAGCACAGTTTGTAATCCTAGGAGATAGAAATCCTTCTGTCTATATGAGTGTCAGAAGTAGACTTCTCATTCCTGCTGTATGTTGATTTCTCAGCCAAATATTCATGATATGTCACACATGCAAAGAAGTTGCTGAAATCCATGGTGACATGACTGGAATTCATGTAGAGCTCTTCCAAAATGCCACTGGGCAGAGTGAGCCATCAAAGATATCTGCATTGGCCTGATGCATTAAACAACTCGTATGAAGTCTGTTGCAAGTTGTATTATTAACAGATCTGCCAGTTTTCAGGTCTTTATCCTCTCTCTCTTTAGAATCATAATTTAAATTTATAGACATGCCCATCTGTCCCCCACAAGAAACTCAATCCCATAACATTAGGCACTTCTATAGTTGCTTTCCATCAAAGAACTCAAAGCACTTTCCAAAGAATAATCCCAACTCTCCAATGAAACCAATTAACATTATTACTCTCTGTTTGAAAGGGTGAATGGAAGAAGACCTTCTAAGGACATTTCCTTCTCTAGCTTTTCCCATGTGCTTGAGTTGCATCATTTCAATCAACAAAAATAAACAAAGGGGGGGAAAAAAAACAGTTTTAACCTAAGAAGGAAATTCTGGCCCCAGTGAAATCAATCCCAGAGGCTTTAGTAGGGTCAAGATTTCAACCAGGTGTTTCGAAATAGACTGAGCAAAAATCACTCTCAGGGTAAGTTCACTTGCCTTTCATCTCTGATGTCAATTTTCTAGTCATTAACAATCTTTTTGATACAGAATAAGGTATGGCAGTGTCTATTTTTTAATGTAAAAGGACCCAGATCTTTCTTTGTGATTATTTGCGAGAGGGAAGGATTTTTGTGGTGATATCTTTTATTGGATCACTTGTAAGGAGGGCTGGACCCAAAGATCTTCTAAGGTCCATTCCAGCCTACATCCTATGAGTCTATGAATCTATAGTTGGGATATATTTAGTATGCTTGCAATTATTTTGGATTTGAAAGAGTTTGGTTAAAGCTTTTAAAATTAAGGTTTGGGTTTCCAGTGGGCTTTCCTGGGTGTTAGCTGTCAACAGTACAGTGACATTGTTTTTGAGATGCCCCAGGCTAACCTGAAGCATGAGAAAGCCAAAGCCATTTTCCAGCTCATGCAAGACTGAGCTTCTATACTCTCAATCCCAACCACATCCAGCATGAGACAGAACCCCCCCACATCATAAGATTTATTAATATACTTTCTTTGTCTTCCAGATTTTGATTCTTTAAATTATTCAGGTGCCATTTTCAAGCTTTCTTCTGTAACCATGAAGGCTAGCAAAGTCTTTATTTTTTTAAAACTCCACTGAGAGTCTCACCTCATCACAAGCTGATGGGAAGTAGGATTTTAAAAGCACCTGATTACACAGGTTTTATGATAACATTGTGGCAGTTAGCAATGTTGTAAGCGCTCAGCTGATGTAAACCATTTCAAGATGTCTCCATGGTCCATCTTAACTCATCGTTATTATTCATCAGCTAAACAAATTGATTTGTGCTTGTTTGAAGCCATCTCACTAAGGCTTCGCAGGTGAGATGTGTCTTGAGGAGGGAATTGAATTAACAGAGTGAGTATCTTGTAACCAAAGAATGGGAAGATAGTCCAAGGCAGGCAAGGAAACCACAGTGAGGAGAAGAGTGAAATGGCATTTAGAAGAAGTCCAGGAGGTAGGAAATGATCTTTTCTTGCAGCCACACACGCTGTATTTGGAAGTAGAATATGCTCTCTCCTGCATAGGGACTATGTCTTCCTGTGTGTTTGCAGATGAACAAAGGAGACCCTGATGCTTCAAAGTGGGTCCGTAATCTTGATGGGGACCTTTGGAGCTCCTGCGATAGTACTACTATTACTCCCAATGGAAAGGAGAACGTAAGAAAATTAGAGTAGAGGTGCAAGTAGCTGGTTATGGTCTTGGAGGTGAGGAGAGAAAGCTGTCTAGGAAACAAATCTTTGTTACTATAGTTATTACTCATTTATATAGGGCCATAAGCGCACATGTCAAATCTGTAAAGAGAATAAAAATGAATCAATATTTTCTTATTGCCTTTATGTATTTTGTCAAAACCCCATAAATAATAGTCACTTTTGGAATCGGACTCCAAACTCCATGTCAAATCCAGCTGCTGTGCATTTCTCATGTAAAGCATCAGCACGCTTTATTGTTAGACATAAAACTGAGAAACTAACCATAAAAGTACATTGCATCCTATAACGCTAACAAATCCATCTCAATGAAAGCTATTATCTGGAGACACATAAATATTGGATGATGAGAAGCTTGCTTCCTTTCAGCACATTGTGCTGGATAATCCATTTGGCATCACAGCGTCAAAAGCCCTTTTTATATACTAATAAGACTTGTTTCTTTCGTCTCTGCTCCCTTTCCCCACGGCCTGCGTTCCCTTTACAGCAGTCATGCTTTTACCTTGGGCATCATGAATGGAAAAGAGACCTTTTAAGATACGCCAAACTAAATGGATCCCTCCTGTGCTTCTAGTCTCCGAAGAGTGTTGCTAATGTCACGTGGCTGTAACTGCTTCTTCCTGAAGCTCCCTAGGGTGGGGTGTAGTCATGGGGTGTGTTTATATGGGACTTGATGACCTACCTGGGAGATACCTTCCAGGCCCTTTTTTTTCATGTATCTATAAAAGGTTTCCAACACCAGAGATCCTACCACTCAGTAAATTTTGCTGAGTTTTCCTGCTGAGGCCTTACAACCCGTTCAGCCTAACAATCGGTTTTGTCAAAGGGAGAACTTCTCTTTCAGGTCGGGAACTTTTCCCTTTTTAAATGCATAATCCAGAACAAATTGCTATCATCACCATCCATGTTTGTGAAGCTGGGATGGTGCACCAGGCTCATAAGGATGCATCTGTAGAGGGTGAGCATTCAGCAAAACAATGCGCAATCATAAGAGGTTTTATTGGCACGCAGTTGGGATGACTGTATTATTTGTCATCATTCTTCTGAATCCTCAAGTGAGTTTTAAAGCTCATCCCAAAGAAGTGTTGATGAACCCCTTGCACAGCAGTCTTCAGGCAAGCACCTAAACCAAAGCTGGTGTGGATAAGTATACAGAGCACTAGTCTAACACTCAGAAAACTGGAGCTCTAGTCCTGACACTTTAGTTGATCTGCTCTGTGCCCAGAGGCATCCTTCCTTGTTTCTTTTCCTCCCCCTTCCTGCCCTCTTCTTTGTGTGATGAATTTAGACTGGGCGAGAGAGAGTTTCTTCCAATGTGTGTGCACAGCACCGAGAATGATAGAATATCTCATTTGTTGCCTTGTAGTGCTTCCATAACACCAATGGATCTTAGTACCTGGCTAGAAATACCATGAGTTTTATTGAAAACCTGTTTTTTGAATGGTTGAACAGATGAAGAGAAGCTACTTTTAGACTCCATCCCACTATAAAGCTAGATGTCTTAACTATATGAGCTTCAAGGAGAGAAATATATTACTGGTATATTTTATAAACCTCTAAAATCACTTCAGCTAGATTTTCCTGTGCATAAACGTGTGGCAGGTCTGAAGTCTGATATATTGACCTGGTGTAAAATCATTGTATTTGAAAGAGGTTTGGAATCTCTTCTCTCATGAGGCAGAAAGCTCCCCTTTCTAGTCTTGAAAGATCACAGGTACTATGTATTTAGGATATTTCTGTGGAGCCACTAACCAAAGTATCTTAGCTCTTCATGGGCTTATCATTTAAGGAAATACTATTGTCTCATTTGCAAAATAGGAAACCAAAACACAGGGAAGCTGTGCAGACCCGAGCTGCCTCGTGCAGCTCCCAGGGTCTGGACGCCATGCGCCGTGCTGCACACTGAGAACTTAACTGCTGGAGCGTCCCCCGCTCCCCGCTGTTAGAAGTCTTCAGGGGCTCTTCCTGGGCTACTGCTGAGCAGCTCTCCTCAGCTCTTCCAAGCCCTGCTCTTCTCAGTCCCCCATACATCTGCCCTCGTGCCGGCACGCAGCTCCCTTTATACGCTCCAGGGCTCTGCCCCTGAAGGCTTCTGGACCTGACAGTTTGCAGTCTTCAATCAGGTCCAGAAGAGCTCTTCTCCCCCTCCCCTCAGAAAAGGGGCATGATGTTATTTCTCTTGTTGCCTCCTGATTGGTGGATGGGCTCCACCGATCTAAACAGCAGGATCTCAAGCCTGAGATTCACCCCAAGCTCTGAAAGGTAAGCCTGCTACATTTAAATATGACTGAAGCAAACAGTTGCATCCCTAAAGCAGCCGTTTTGCAAGAGATAGCCGCCCATTTCTATCCATCCCTTTTTACCTTGGGCATTTCCCCTTCCTTTCTTCTGATGCAGTCATATATTGTCAGAAGTGGCAACTCAGTGGCCAGCAGTGTATGTGTTTTATTAGACAACATATATCGAATCTGGTGCAAGAACCTTTTCAAATAAACGTGGCATTTTTGCCAATGTCTTCAAGTGAAGTTAAGAGCATTCTGTTGGGAGGCAGCCCGGACCTTGCAGAATTGCCACTGGTTTACGATTCAGGGGCTCCTGATTCAAATATATCTCTTCCAAAGACTGTTCCATCCCAAAGCCACTTGGCAAAGCCATTTTAAATGTATTTGAACCCTACGAGTAAAGTTTGTTGCCTAAACAAGTTAAGAGCCGGGGCGCCATTGAAATAAATGGAAACGATGCACCTAAACTTTTGATTCATCCCCTTAGGCACCATTCTCCATTATTGCAGTGTGTGTGTTGCTAGCTAGGGTTTTCTTACGCTCGCCTTAAAGCCAACTGGCTGCTTACTGCCAACTGACGCCAGAGATGCTTTTATGGGGTGGGGACTAATAAGCTTCCGAGCCTGCAGTAGAGCTACCCGCTCAGCCACCTGCCCCACTACATATTTGAAACTCTCCCAAGCACTGCAGCCTGCACGTGCTGCAAGCTCACCATTAGCAGTAGCACAATTCCCCGTTTGTGACTACTGGCCTTTCTGAATCCAATCTCCTGCCTCTACTGAAGTCCAGCCTGGAAGGAGAGACCATTAGTTTGCAGACTGACTCCCATAAGGTCCCTGCCTAAGGGGCAGGCAGCACAGGAGTGGATAACTTTGGAGCAGGCTGTAAAGCAATCTGTGGAAGGAGAGATTCAGGCTGAGGGAACACCCCCATCATGCCAGTAGACATTTTGGATCAAGAAACCAAGTTACCAGAGGGAGGGTGGGAGAAAGCACCCAAGGAGGACTGAAACACAGGTGGACTAAGGAATGCCAGCCAATTATGCTGTGTGTACTTGGGTATGCATTGAGTCCTGCATTAATTACAAGAGTCTCTTTTATCTGGTGCAGATAATCAAAATATGTGTAGATTACCAGTAGACACCTGTGTATCTTGGAAAATCTGCCTCTGAATTCCCTCCCCCTGCATTCCTGATCTACAAAATGGAATAGCCATATATTGTATTTATTTGCTTTAATTAACTGATTATCACTTTCATTTTCAATGCATGGTTAATAATTACTTATGGTAATAAGGATGCTGATAACTATCTTAAAAATACAAGGGATAATTTTTCTACCTCCCTTGCTGATAAGGGACTCAATTCAGAGACTGGGTCATGTCAGCATCTATATGGAGATGTAGTGGGGGCGAAGCAGCATCTGTGGCAGGGCACTCAAGTAGGCAGAGATCAGAGATATCTTGCCCTGAGCCTCAAAGTGCTCCATGCCTCATTTTCTCCAAGGTGTCAATAGGTTCCTTGTGTACATCCAATGCACAACTAGAGTATAAAGGTCACTGTGGCTTGTATGATACTTATGGCTACATAAGCAGGGCCCAGGATTTACCTCATTGTCTACTAGCTGGTAAATACAGCCAACGTCTTCACAACTCACCCTTCAGGCACTGTGTACATTTATGTGGAGTGTAAATCCCAGTTGTTAGCCTCTCTCATGCCTCTCAAATTAGTCATTTATTATCAACGCTGCTTCAGCTCATTCAACCACTTTAAACATTCGCTGCTAATAATAATATTAACTTCTCCCCATGCCCCGCAAACCCAAGGGAAGTAGCATATTAGAGATTTATTAAACTGCGAGAAGCACCAACAGATGAAACTGGAATTTATAAATGGTCAGTTAGATCTATATATGGTAGAGAGAAAATGTGTGATGGAAAACAGCTTTTTAACCTAAACCACAGGCTTTTTTTACCCCCAAACACTTCCTTGTACTCATGCAGCGCACAGGTGTATGTGCATTTTCTATCCAGACTTCTGTGACAAAGGATGATGGTGTCATCGTGGCTGATACAGTGAGTACTGAATTCAGGACATTCAGTGTTGTACCTTATAGGCTAACCAACTGAGAGATGCATAAGCTTTCATATGCATATATTTAATAATCTCTAGCTAGTTGTCTGTCTGCCTTGTCTTTTGCATGACTTTACACTAGCATGGTTAACTTCTCTCTGCTCATGATCGGTGTAGAGAAGGACTTGAAATGCACACTTGTAGATGGGTTACACAAGTGCAGTGCAGCACAGAGTTGCTGTCTGAAGGCTCAACTGTGGTAGACCTGCCTAGGAGTTATAGTGGTGAGAGCCAGTACAACAATGGAGGTTGCCTGAACGCCTTTCTAGTTTGAAGGACTGCTCAGTTCATGCCTGATTGCCTTTAAATTTGGGAAATTTTACTTCTAATCTGTATCATAATGGATTGAAATGCCTCATTTAAAACTTCTAATTGTGCCTCGCTCTTTGTCTTCTGTTCCACTGTAATCCACAGAATTGGCTGAGAGAGGAGTTTAGCTCATGGTGTTTAATCAACAGGGATAGGGAGAATGGGAAAAGTAGCAGGAGAAAAGAGTTTAGCTCATTTGATCAGATACCAGACTGAATAGTCTGGAGAGCTACATCCTGATCCTTAGCAGGCATAAAACAGCACGGCTTCATTACCTTCAGGAGACTGACGTAATTTATGGGATCTGCCCCATTAAGAAAAAGTAATTTTGGAATTTACTCCTCTTTCCGATTGGCAGCAAGAGAAATTTCCACTGATTCAGGGTGTTTCTCTGAAAGTAGAAATCCACATTATGGACATTTACAGCCAGCAGAATTTGACACCCTGCCATATGGAGAAGTTGGTCCCATTGCTTCCTGGCAGCCTCAAAGAAGAGAAGATGCTCACAATTTTTTGGAGGCTGAGGGGGACAGTAGAAATTTAAATCTGCATTACTTCCAGGCAGAATTCAGCTTCCAGTTCAGAGAAGAGTTAGAGATCTGGGCAAAACTTGTAAGTGCAAGTGCCTGCGGTGAAAATGTGGCCGAGTGACCTAACAGCCTCATCTGCTTAAGCCCAATTGAATTCCCTGAATGTGAATCAGTTCACGTACAGAGCAATTAGCAACGTAAGCAAAGGCTCCTAATAGTTTTGGGTTGCAATTTTCAAATTATATTGCATTAAAATATTGCAAGCAGATAGTTGTTAGAACACCATTATACATGGAATTTTTCTGTGTCCAGTCTCAGCAGCTGGAAGTCCTACCGTGACCTTCTCCAGGCTCCAGAAGGGCTGAACAGAACAAATGTGTACACTCAAGTAATATGGACCACATTTTCCAAGTGTTCAGTACCCAAAAATTCAGTAGCCTATTTTGAAAGAAGTTGCTGGTTTAGGTATAAAAATAAAGGCCAGAAATGTCAATAAAATTCAGCACACAACACACAGATGTTCATGTAATATCCTCATGTAAAAATGTGAACATCTATAAAATCATGGCCTTCAAAACCAGGAGGTGCAGTTCTACCGGGTAAAGAAGGGCATGACTCATTCGCTAATTAGAAAGTATGGAGATTGAGAAATTTTATTATGCTGACTACTCCCATACGTGGGTCAACTTTGATTATCAGACCATGAGATTTAATAGCTTGGGAACATGTTACAATTAATAATGAAATCCTGTTTCTCTAATTGGTAATTTGTACTCTCTTATTATTGAGTAGGAGTAGAGGTTTTGCAAATACATCGTTGTGTTTGATACAAACTGCCTCCTTGGCAATTTAGACCTGAACTGTAGACTGCTTTCAGGTCTTTTGTTATGAATGCTGTTTAGGGCTCAGGATTCAGGCCGATCTGAATCATGCTCTCATCCTATAAGAACCCCAAAATAAGGACCTTATTATCCACGTTGCAGTTATTTACACCAGTAAAGAGATTGATAATTGAATTTAATATTCTAATGTGCCAGCTTGATGTTGCTTTATACCTAGTGGGCAATGGTACACTTGTACCCTGTGTACAAGTATAAATGACTATACCAAGGCAATGGAAGATCAGCCCCATCAGCTGCACTTATGTGAAAAACTAACTCAGTTAAGAGGCAGGATGAGGAGGCAGTGAATCGTGACGAACAGTTTACGTGTGATCTTGGGTAGGACTGTAGGTTAGGACTGCGCCTCAATCTAAGAGCATGTCCACACTAAGTGGCAACATGCTTTGGGCAGAACACCACTGAGAGCACTCTGTGCACCCATGTGTCAGACCCCCAGGGGTCTAAACTCAGACTTAGGCTGGTAAGACCGCTTGTCCTTTATGGCTGCTCTGCAGACCTCAGTCTCCAGCAGGCTTGGGAATGACAGGGGAAAAATGACCTCCGAACATCTTCACTGGTGTATTTATGGTTTTGGGGTATCTCAGCAGGCACAGCTGGGTGGGGTATGCTCACTGCTGCTGCCTAATGGTGGACATGCCCCAAGAGTCATGCATAGGAAGCACTTCTGCAAATCAGGTTCCTCCTATTTAAATGGCCAAATATAGATACCTGTTGAGCTGGTTTATTGTGCCACCAATATGGGATGGCAGAATGTTGTCGTTGATGATGATAAGTTCAAATTTAGGGGTCCAATTTTACATTCCCACTTCGGTGTCTTGGCCTTTATCAGTGTAAAGATTTGCATAATGCTCCCCTCAATAAAAGATGCTACAATAATCCTGTTGCTATTATTGTATTACCATGTAATGATTCCAAGGCACTCACAGATGGCAAATTCACATTCACAGTCTCTCTAGGAATTATTTAATCCACCATTGAAATGCTACCACACGTGGCAAGTGCATCTCAAACTACTTTGCATATCCAAACTAGTTTGGAACAGAAAATGAAGTCTGCCTTCATCTTTAATACTGCAGAGGGGAGAAGGTTATTTCCTGAGTCAGCGATTAAAAATCGTTGTGGAGGGAATCCTATCTCCCCCCACAAAAGTCCCACAGGGACTTTCAGTAATTCATTAGTGATCAGGTTTCTGAAACTTGGTTAGTGAAACTTGGTTTCAGGTTTCATCTGAAATACCGTAACTGCAGCTGATATACAAGTCCTAGACTATACATACATAGGAGGGCTGTGTCTACACTAGGAGTGCTTTACTGGCATAAGAATGCCAGTACTCTATACCAGAAGGCACTTCTTGCATGGACCAATTCATTTAGCACATTGTATTGATCGAGTAAAAAGGATTCCTTGAGTGAAAAAGCTATTCCTATAAAGAACAAATTTTCCCAGCCTGTGCCTATTTGTGGACCAAAATGAGCAAAACTTAAACACATAGTGAAGTTACCCTCATGTCAGTAATTCTGTAGTCTGCTGTGGTATCTTCAGAGTCTGGAAGAAACCTGTTATGGAGAGAGGGACCATCAGCTTCTCACAGCTCAACTTAAAAGTAGACTTATGTCTATATTTAAAGTCAGACTTCTGTTAAAATACTTTGCAAAATCATGGTTTGAGTTCTTAGAAGTTGCCCTTTCTTTGCCTTATCTTTCTCTTTCTGATTTTCCATAAAAATTCTCTAAAATAGATATTGAAAGTTAAACTTTGACTTTCCCATTAAACTTTTAAAGTAAATGAGGCCTGATGTATATTCTCGTTATAGGTTCTGCTCTGATGTAAAGGATTCTCCTACTGAAAAGAAGTTAATTCATAGATTGGAGGGTTTACTTTCCCCTCACTGTGTCTGCTTAATTGAGTGTCATTAACATTGGTGGAAGCTGTGCCCACACTCAAAGAGAATAAATGCCATATATAATTAGCCACAATATTGTAGGCAAAACCTCTTTATTAAAAGTGAAGCACTCTGAGGCCCAACACTGGCAAATTTTAATATGGCTGTTATTACCATGATTCTGCTCTGCCCCTTTGTTCATCTCCAGCATCAGTCTTTTTTTTTTTCATTGTTTAACACTTTTGCTTCAGTTTCATTCAATGCTCAGTGGGTTTATCAATAGCCAGTTTATTATTTATTCTATCTTCTTTATTCATTTGTGATTTCCTACCTCTTTTTAACTACTGTATTAGCCAAGTCTGCAAGCTAGCTAAGAAAGTATGAGTTGGATGAATGGACTATACGGTGGATAGAAAACTGGCCAGATTGTCTGGTTCAACGGGTAGTGATAAAAAGCTCAATGTCTAGTTGGCACACAAGTGCCCCAGGGGTTGGTCCTGGAGCTGGTTTTGTTCAGTATCTTCATTAATGATCTGAAAGATGGCATAGAGCGCATCCTCAGCAAGTTTGCACGTGACTCCAAGCTGAGAGGAGTAGTAGATACACTGAAGGGTAGGGCTAGGATTCAAAGTGACCTAGACAAATTGGAGATTAGCCTAAAGGAAATCTCATGAGGTTCAACAAGGACAAATGCAAAGTCCTGCACTTAGGACTGAACAATCCCGTGCACTGCTACAGGCTTGGGACCAATTGGCTAAGCAGCAGCTCTGCAGAAAAAGACCTGGGGGTCACAGTGGACAACAAGCTGCATGTGAGTAATCAGTGTACCCTTGTTGCCAACAAGGCTAATGGTATACTGGGCTGCATTAATAGGAGCATTGCCAGCAGATCCAGCAAAGTAATTATTCCCCTCTGTCTTGCACTGGTGAAGTCACATCTGGAGCACTGTGTCCAGTTTTGGGTGCTCCCCCTCCCCCCCCACTACAGAAAGGATTTGGATAAGTTCAAGAGAGTCTAGTGGAGGACAACAAAATAGTTTGTGGGTTAGGGCACATGCCTTCTAAGAAGAGGCTGAGGGAGCTGGGCTTATTTAGTCTGGAGAAAAGAAGAATGAGGGGGAATTTGATAGTGGCCCTTAATTACCTGAAGGGGGGGTTAAAAAGAGGATGGAGCTGGGCTGTTCTCAGCGGTGGCAGTTGACAGAGCAAGGAGCAATGGGCTCAAGTTGCAACAAGGGGAGTTTAGGTTGCATATTAGGAAAAACTTTCTCACTAGGGGGGTGGTGAAGCACTGGACTGAATTACCTAGAGAGGTGGGAGAGTCTCTATCCTTGGAGGTTTTTAAGGTCTGGCTCAACAAAGCCCTGGTTGGGGTGATCTAGTTGGGGATGGTCCTGCTTTGAGCAGGAGGTTGGACTAGATGAGTTCGTGAGGTCCCTTCCAACCCTAATTTTCTCTGATTTTAATCCTCCCCTGAAAAAGTCTCTTTCCTGGTGCTTATGAGCTTGGAACCTGATCAGTTTTACAGATGTGAGTCTGGTTATTCCAACACCACTCTTGTGAGATGGGGAAATATTTTCCTCCACTTGACTGAAAGATAATTAAGGCTTAGGGTGATTAAATGGCTTGTCAAGGGCTAAACAGAGAGTCTGTGGGACAGGTAGAACTAAAACCAGATTTCTTGTCACCCAGCCCAATGATGCTTCATACTTCACAAAGGCTGCTTCAATCACTGTAGTCTTTGCAGTGTGAGAGGAGGAAGAGGGAGGAAGGGTTATAGGCAATACACAATTCATTTTCATTACACAGTGTCGTTTTCTGTCCAAACTACCAACAGCGAGATAGAAACCCTTAGGAAGAGAGAGAGAGGGTGGGGATGTAGTCAAGGCCTAGACTTCAATTTGGGACACCTCAGCTGGGTTCCTAGCCCTGCCACACACTCCCAGCATGTATCAATTCCCTTACATTATGGCAGGGATATTTATCCTTTTATCTTATGTCTTAACAGTGTAAACTCTTAGTTAGGGACTGCCTCTTCCTTGTGCTTGTATGGTGACTAATACAACAAGGCTCTGCTCTTGCCTGATGCTCCTACCCATGACTACAGTTGAAAGAATTACATCCATTGTAATGCATACGCACAAAGGGTTGATATGAGTCTGGCAATCTCACTCCTCCCACATGCACCAAATAAGAGTCTCCTCCTTCCATGGCCAGGCTCACATATCAGGCAGGAAGATGCCAAGCTGCCAACAAACTTTCTTAAGCCTCACATGCAGGGATGAAATGAGAAGAATATTGGTAGGCCCTTCATTGATACGGTTGGCTTAGAAATGGTATTTAAAGTGTTGTTTTTTGGGAATTGGCTTATAGGTATAGATATATGCATTAGAAGGGTTGAAGATGGGCAGCAGGGGTTACATGATTTCTAAGAAGCCTGGGTCTCATACACTCAGAGTTTTTCCCAGCCCTGGAAGCAGACAGGCTGTCTAACACAACAAGGCCAATGCATACACACATAGCCTAAGAATTAAGGGGGCATGACATAACACGAGATCAGAGATCACAGCCTTCAAGGCAGACAGGTTGTCTAATACAACAAGGACATATAGTCTAGAAAACAGCCTGGGAACCAAGGAAGTATGTACCATACTAACCATAACATGAGATGTAGCTGGTGTTACTAAGGCTCCAGACAGCAGGGGTGGGGGAACGAGTCCTGGTTTTGGGGGAATACACCAAATTAGGAGATGGCCCGGAAAGCTACATGGACACATGACCACAAAGAAATAATCAACCAGTGATAGCCATGGATCAAAAGTCATCAGGAGTCATCAAGAGGGAAGGAGAATACAAAAGCAGAGATTTGAGAGTAACAAGGGTCCCTCCTTGTCCCTCCTTCTCTTCCTTTTGGTCCCTCCTTTGTCCCATCCCTCTTCCTTCTCTCCCTCTTCCTTCCTTATCCCTATACCCTGGAAGGGTCCCTGAGACCACCATGGTCAGAGGGTACACCAGCAGCATGTCTCGTACGTGCCACTTGATAGGTATGGGGAGGTCCTCGACATCCAGCCTGCAGGATGCTGGCACACTGACACCTAAGAGAAAGAGCCCCAGACTGGACCTGCATCCTGGTCAGATGCACTTTGACTCTGATGACAGCCCTAGGATTTGAAAGAAATATAGAATTTCATGATTGGTTGTATTGTTTCTTTTTTGTTATCACTGTGTATCAATACATTTACCTATTATCAAATGGAAAGGTAGTGGTCGGTCTGAGGGTGGGTCCCCCACCCCAAACAAGATATCTGGATCCTACATCCAGAGCCAGCAGATATCGTTGGCGAATCCAGAGGGCACCTGTAAAACCCTTGTTGTCATAGATAAGTAGTGCACAATTTTCACCAGGCTTTCCAAAGTTTGGCACTATCTCCCTTACATGACATCATTTTTTTAATATCCTGGAAATGGTATATTCAATGGATTTTCTTTTTCTTTCTGATTCTTGAAAGTGTTGTGCTGTTTTGTTCACACTTGGATAAAACATAAGAAAAAATCCAGTTCAACTAACTGCACACCTACCAAACTTCAGCCAGAACAACTTTAAAAGCCCTCTTAAAAAATGGAATTTTTGGATAGCTTTAGCTATGGGCTTTGTGAAGTGTTTTGCTTACAATTAATAAATAAGCGTCAATGGAATAAAAACCATGACTTGAATTTTGTCCCTACATTCTCCCATGTAAACTGGCAGATGCATATGAAAAAAATATTTTGCTCGCTTTACAAACCAAGAAAATCAGATGCATTCTCTTTAGATCTAATAATTCTTAGTCCTGAGTATGGTTCATCACTGTATTGTTCTTTTTAATGGTGTTGATTTCAATGGTATTAAAGCTATGTAGTCAAGCACAGGAAAATCGAACGCTGGAACTTGAAAGCACTGCTCAAGTATTAATTAATTAACCATGTAGAAACAATGTACCACGTGAGTAGGTTGAATGCTCAGCTTGATTACATTATCTGAGGTTCTTGACTCCAATGGAGCTATAACGGTTTTCACCAGGAAAGGATCTGGACCAGTGGGAAGTGTAAAATGCTAATAACAATGAAAGCAAAAATTGAAATGACTTGGTAATGTTTTGCATCCTTTGAACCTGTGTAAATGAATCTACAGAGGCACTAAAGAGCTAGACCTTTTTTCCCTAAACATTCTCTGTACTATTGCTTGAAAATGTTAAATTGCTTTGTAGGCAACAGGCATTTATATGCCTCCAGCAAGATTAAGGATTATTTTAAAGCCAGTATTATTGGTTTCTCTCGGCAATGACAGCTCTGTGTGTTCTCCAATAAACAAAACCCTGCAGTGTGCGATCTTTTACCTCTTTGGGGTTTGTAGCAAATCCATGTATGTTTTTAAAAGTTATGGGGGCAAATTTAACCCTACCATTAAAGGCCTGAAAGGCAAGGTAGTCTCATGAGAAATTTAATAGCAAACAGCAACATAGATAGATGTTCAGACTGGAACATATACATCATTTTCACCACATAATTAAACACATATATTTTTATGATGAAATTGCATTCTGTACATGTAGTATATGGTATACCATGTTTTAAAGAAAATGCATGCACCTTCCAAACATGTATAAAGCAAATACAGACATAAAGGCCAGGAAGTTAATTTTTGGTTAAGAAACCCGGTACATAGAAATAATCTGAATTCATATGATGCCTGGGTTGATCTCTTAATATCTGCTATTTCTTTGGGCATAATTCCCTATCTGTTTAAACCTCCCTTTTTCCTGCCCCAAGAGAACTGTCTGGAAAGCATGAACCAAAATTTCAAGTATAGCCTAGGGAAAGTATGATCTGACCTAATATAGTTAGAAGCATATCCTAGTTTTGAAAGTATAGCTCTTTTTCTGGATTTCCATTCCAATACCCAACCCCTATAGTTTGGTGGGCTCAAGCTCTGAAACTTTCTTTGTGCCTTTTGTTGAGATACATAGGGCATGTGCTAAATTCAAGTTTGGGTCTGGGAAGTTTCTGAAAGCTCTTTATCCTCAGGTTTGGACCGCTCATCTGTAGGGGGAGGACCCATCTCTCCCAATCTCAAGTATCAGATGGGCACATGGAGTAGTAATAATTTCAGGCAACGGGACTATTCACATAATTAAGAGCTTTGTTAGATCCTCAGTACAAGACCTCTGTAGTTCAAACCAGAAGCAGCCTGGAAATGTTCCAAAGTTCATAGATTGTAAGGGGCTGGAAGGGACCTTGGAAGATCATTGAGTCCAGCCCCTTGCACCAATCAGGAATGATAACCCCAGCAACGTGATCATCCAGTCTCCTCTTGAAGATTTCCAGGGTAGGTAATTGCACCACCTCAGGAGGGAGCTTATTCCACAGTCTGGACACCCTGACTGGGAAGAAGGTTTTCCTAGTGTTAAGCCTGAAATGGTCTTCCAAGAGTTTGTGGCCATTAATCCTGGTTTTCCCCTTGGCTGCCCTGGTGAACCGTTGCTCACCAAGCCCTTGATGTACTCCTCTAGTGTAGCAGTAAGCTACTGCCAGGTCCCCTCTCAGCCTTCTTTTCCTCAGGCTGAAGAGTCCCAGATCGCTCAGCCTTTCCTCATATGGCTTGCCTTTGCATGCTCTGATCATATGCATGGCTCTTCTTTGGACTTTCTCAAGCTTGTCCATGTCCCTGTTAAAGTGCAGAGCCCAGAACTGGACACAGTACTCCAGCTGTGGTCTCACCAGTGCTGAGCAGAGGGGAAGAATCACTTTCTTGGCTTTGCTGGAGATGCATTGATTGATGCATGCCAGAGTACTGTCTGCCCTACTGGCTACAGCAGCGCACTGTCGGCTTATATTCATACTGTGGTCTGTTATTACCCGCTGGTCCCTTTCATTCGTGGTGCTAGTCAGTTTGGTGCCACCAAGCCTGTAGGTGTGTTGCAGGTTGTTCGTCCCCAGGTGGAGCACTTTACATTTCTTGACGTTGAACTTCATCTGGTTCCAATCTGCCCAACTTGACAGCCTGTCTGGGTCTGCCTATCTTCAAGGGTGACCGCGCTCCCCTGTAACTTGGTGTCATTCACGAATCTGGCCAGTGGGCCCTGCATCGCTACATCCAAATTGTTAATAAAGATGTTGAAAAGTACTGGATTAAGCACTGATCCCTGTGGGACATGGCTGCCCACTTGTCGCAAGGATGACACAGATCCATTCACTACGACTCTCTGGGTCCTATCCTGCAGGCAGTTGCTCACCCACCTGACTGTCTTGGAATTAAACACATGGTCCTCCAATTTTCTTGCAAGGACACGAAAGCTCTTGTGCTCTTGAGCTCTTCATGTCTTGCAAGGACATGAAAGCTCTAGTGTTTTGTGGGACACTAGATCAAATGCCTTTTTGTAAGTTATGCCAGAGAACAATATTTCAATGCAATTTAGTAGAGGTCCTTAAAGAATGAAGCAAATGTGAAAACAAAATAGTATACAAATATAATGTTTCTGTAGGTCTCATAAACAATATTTCTTGAGCAGTAGGATAGCAAATAGAACTGGAAAAAGAAGGTTAAGTTTCTGGAGGGATTTTCTGTAAGGAGAAATCAAGCTACTCTCTCAAGATATAGAGAGGCCATTTAGCACACTTAAAGAAGAATTTTTTTCCTACAGTTCTAGCTGCTTGTTGAATCACTTGACTGCTAGTGACAAACAATTTGCAGTTGCACAAGCTTTATAATATATATTGAGTACATTGGCTAGGAAAGGATATGTCTTTTTGGTATGTCACACATATCATATAATGCACGTGTTGCTTCCAAATGTAGTTTCATGCAAAACAAAAATAAAACTAATGGAGCTTTGTGTGACCCCAGAGAGGGCAAGAGTTGGAACAAGAGGGAAGAGCCAGATGTCTACTATTCCCAGAGGCATGAATGGCCAGAGTCCTTTGTCAAGCAAAGGTCTGCAGGTAACAATGGCAGACACTTGTACAACTGGACCTGATCGTCTTCTTTCTTACTTTGGGGATAACCACACTGATGAGAACAGAGTCTTGCTGGTATGAGCAAAAGGCAAATCAGGGCCATTGTTTGCCTAACGATACTAATTAGAATCAGGGACTTGTCTGTGATGCAGACACTAAACATTTACTGTCTCCATCATCCATTAAGGAGTGACAGCCTATTAAAGCCACTCAGATGTGTCCCCGTGGAGCTGTTTCTGTTAAAAAGATTAAAGTATGGAGCAAATTATGTAAATAGGAATTAATAAGCGGAGAATAACTTGGAGCTGGATTCTTCATTCTCTGTCACTTTGTGTAATCACTTTCTCCTTTGGAAAACATATGTAAAATGCTACCATTGTGTATTCTCCATAGCCAGAAAGTCAGTGGAAAGGAGCAGGGAGGGGGTGGTACCTCATGAAGGTAAAGAAAACACACTTTCAACACTCTCTTGAAGTAAGGAGAACCTACAAAGAAGACCGAGTCAGAAATCATTCCCAGTACTGCTCCTTGAGTAATGCTCTACAGGCTGTCCCCATCTCAGGTGAGCCTATTGGCTCTATCTAGTGGAGAGTATTTCTGTAACTTAAAATACATGCCAGCAAAAATGAATTAAAATGGCAAAAAGTGGTGTGGTAGTTGCTTTTTATGTTGAATTATATTTGTTGCACATATCTGTGAGTAGCACTAAGTCAAAGTAAGA
Source organism: Caiman crocodilus (assembly GCA_030014935.1). Lineage (NCBI taxonomy): Eukaryota > Metazoa > Chordata > Crocodylia > Alligatoridae > Caiman > Caiman crocodilus. The sequence continues at coordinate 129,744,978 of JAGPOW010001296.1, forward strand.
TTTAATACACTGGTATATTAGCAAAAATTGTTTGCAGCTAGACTACTATTGTTTTCTGCTCAGTAGTAAATAGTAAATCCATAGTAAATGCAGATTTTTTTTCTGCATGGGTATAGGGCAAGTGATTTCTGGGCAAGTTTAATGAAGAGATGGAGAACAGCAGAATAGCAACATCAGTGCTCAGTAGGGCACCGGTCTGTTTATTAATGCTTTCACTCTGCCGTGCACCTCCTCAGAAGTTGTTTTTCATTATGTCTGGAATTTCATTCTACGAGGGCTGGAAAATTCATAATACGTTGGTGCTCAGCAGGAAATGTTTTCTCATAAAGCTCCTCAACTTGATTAAGTTATATAAGCTCTTTCTTGACATGCCCTGTGATGGATTATCAATGAAATATAATAATATACAAAAATAGTATGGCACCTTTATTATAATGATATAATCTTTGTAACACAGAATTGCAACTAGCAGTATGAAACAATACTTGCCAATACTTACAAAGCTGTGTAACTTGCATTTCAGTATGACTGTTTATGTGAGCAGATTTAATTGTGTGTGTAAGAGTGCAGGATCAGGACTCTCCTTCAATCTGCTGCTAGTAATATAAATTGCATGAACAAAACAAGCAAGAAATCAACAAAATGGAAGACAAGTCAACACTGAAATCCTCTGGCTTTAAAAAGTCTAGCTTCAGTATCAGGAGCAGTCTAGTCATGGCAGCAAAGAACTTGGATACCTGAGACACAAGCCATTGAAGTCTTGAAGGGGAGAAGTGTGAAGGGTTTTAGCTTGCAACGCGATAGATTAAGGTTCAAGTCCCTGGCTTGCATTGCCACTGAAATCCTTGTATGACCTTGCCCAAGGTGCTTAGCCTCCTTCTGTGGATCTATTGGAGGACACGGGTATGTCTACATGTGCATTTACGCCGGCTTAAATTTACTGTGCAGTAAATGGGAATTGGCTGACATCTACACGAGAAGGCATTAAAGCGCATTAACACTGTGTGTGATCTAACTTGGAACTAAAGTTAGTGTGTTACTGTGCAGTAAAGTGTCTACACATGCATTACTGTGCAGTAACTAATTAGGCATAAATTTGATACTTACATGATACAGGTATCACATTTACACTCAAGTCAGTGTAAGTCACCATATTTACTGTGCAGTACGGTTATGCATGTGTAGACATGCGCCCGTACTGCTCAGTAATTTTGGTTACTGTGCAGTAAATGTGCACGTGTAGATGTGCCCAATGTGGCAGTCATGGGATTCACCGGGTTACTTCTAACCTGCAATTTGCCTAACTCTGATACCAATATCATGATGGCTGTAAAATTGGTTAAAGTCTCTCATGTCAAGGTTATGGATACAGCAACCAGACATGAGCATGTTCACCTGCAAAACAAGGAGCTAAAGATACGTCAGTGATTTCATTTTCAAGGTTTACCACAGTCTAATTACATTAACACTGATAAAGAGACTCCTAATTCACATCAGGAGCATAGGAAAAGAGATTCAGGGCCCAGGCTAGGAATTTGGTAAAGCCCTAGGAGGAGCTTCATCTCAGCTCAGACACAAGGCACATTTACACTAGTGTAGTTAGCTGTTGCATGATGTAAATGAGGAGTGGATGTACAATTTACAGTGCCATGCAGGTTTAACTCACCAGAGTAACTGAGGATTAAATTACACTGGTGTATATCATACCAGTGTAGGTATCATCCATGTGTTTGCTCAAAGCCCCTTAGTAACAGAAGTCGGCAACCTACAGCCCGCAAACAGAATCTGGCCTGCAAAGAGATTGGATCTGGCCCACAAACATGCCATCTGGTCCACATTTTACTAAGGGCACACCTATTCCCAGCCGTTTGATCCAGTCCATGTTTTGCTAATAATGGAATTGGAGCTGGCCTCCGTGGTAGGTGGTGTGGGGAACTACCCAGGGCACAGTGGTTAGGGGGGCACATTCATGGTGCAGCTCTGTATTACTATTCAGGCAGCTAAGGGAGCTAAAGGACCTGATTGTTTACACCTGTGAAGTAAAGACCAATGGCTCACTAATGGGCCATTAATTTCCTTAGCTGCCTGAATATTAGTAATACATGCCAGAACAGCACCCCCCCCCCGAGAAAGGGGATGGTAACAGGAACAGGGCCAGAGCTGGGATGCTCATTTTAAATTTTGCTAGCTATGTCCCTTGCAAGCTTGTGCCAGGGTGTGCAAAGGTGTGCCAGGACATTCATTTTAATATTCATCATCAATCAAACTTGGAAAGGGAAACAAAATGTCTCAAGTACCTAAGAAAAGGATGTTGGGGTGCAAAACAGAAATTGAAAAGCTCAGTTAATGACTGAAAAAAGATTCAAAAAAAAAAAAAAGACCCAAATAAAACAGAAATTCTTCATCTGGACCAGACTAATAATAATATCACTAGGGACAGAAGTGAAATGATTCCCACTATAAGCATTGGCAATGCCATTTCTGTTCCTGCTTTATGGCCCAATCCAATGCCAAGAATTCAAGATCTGCTAATGATCAATGGTCCTCCAAAAGCAAAAGACATGGATTTTCCTCTGGACAAGCTGAATCACCATTTTTCTATGATGTTTTTATAGAGAAATCTTGAAAATGGCAGCTCTGAAGTAGCATTGGCTACTTTACTTGGAGTCTACTGACAAGGTTCTCTGTTTCTGCTGCAAGCTCTGTGAATTGAATCCAAAATCATCCCTAGCATTTGAGGGGTTGAATGATTGGGAGCACATCTCAGATTCTTATGTGCCATGAAAAGTTGCTTAGTCATTTCAATTCCTTCCAAATATGGGTCAAGAGAAAATGATAAAACAGAAAAATTGCATCAACATGGAGCTTCAATATTTGATTAAACTAAGAATGTCATCCTCCTGTCTACTCAGCCTTGGTGAGATTGCAGCTGCAGTACTACATCCAGTTTTGGGAGCCACACTTCAGGAAGGACATGGAGAAGCTTGAGAGAGTCCAAAAGAGGGCCACGCGCATGATTAGAGAGCTGGAGAGCAGGTCATATAAGGAGAGGCTGAAAGACATGGGACTGTTCAGCCAGGAGAAAAGAAGACTTAGAGGGGACATGGTGGCAGCCTATAAGTATGTAAGGGGTGTACATCAGGGCCTGAGAGAGCATCTGTTCACCAAGGCACCCCAGGGGAAGACAAGAACCAATAGACACAAACTGCTTGAAGATTGCTCCAGATTAAACATAAAGAGAAACTTCTTTATGATTTGAGCATATAGGGTCTGGAGTAGACTCTCCTCAGAGGTGGTACAATCACCTACCTGGAGATCTTTAAAAAAATTACTTAATGCACACCTTGATGGGGGTCATCTGGCAGTCTTCCCTGCCCAAGTGCAGGGGGGCTGGACCCAGTGATCTCATGAGGTACTTCCCAGCCCCTAACATCTATGAATCTATGAAATACGAGACAAACAGTGGAAGAACATTCTAGAGAAGTACACAACAATCTTTACTTTTATTTTTATAAAAATAACATGGCTTTTCAAGGCTCATCTGACAGGCTCTTCACAGGGAACAACACGAACTTCCTGGGTTATGTGGCGTTATTAGGAAAGTATGATGAAGCAATGAAAAAACATTTGTGACACATTCTTTCCAGGAAGGTGATGGATCAATACTGCAGTAAAACAATCCAGAATGAGATCACTGAATTATTGGCAAAGACAGTGCTTCAGGACATATTTAAAAGGTTAAGGAAAGCCAAATACTACTCCATGATACTGGACTGCACTCCAGCTGTGAGCCATTCTGAGAAGACGTCTTTCGCTGTTAGGTTCCTTAATGCTTCAGATGGCAAAGTGACCATTCAGGAGTAGTTTACTGTGGATGAGCACACTAGGAAAGGACTAACTGATATTATACTTACTACTCGGCAGGAGTACGACATAAATATTCAAGACTGGCAGAGCCAGGGTGTGCCTGTCTAAGGCTGAACCACTCTTCTCTTGTGACTTGGCCCCAAGTGACCCAAACTGGGGCACTCATGACTTCTGGCACTACTGCCCACCAGATGTTTCCTCCTAAGATACAAGAATGAAATGAAAAAAGGAAGCCTGGGAGGTTACACTTTTATGCCCTCTCACATGTCACAGGAGACTCCTGGGTCTTCATATCATTGGCTCTTCCTTCCCTGAGTAAAGCCTTCCTCAGGCTAGGGCAACACCCCTTCTATGTGACCGGGGCACTAAGTGCCCAGACATATCATCTGGGATCCTGCTGCTGCTCTGCTTCTGCCCCCCTTGTTGCCATCTTGCACTGGTTCTTGCAGTCACTTTCTGGCACTGGCTGATGACTTTAATCTCTGGACTATCCCAGTTGCACCGAAAGCATGCTTAAAAACCTTACTGGTCGTGCCGGTCACTGCTCTATGCCTCCAGCAGCTGTACCTGTGTCAGGTAAGTCTCCTCTAGGTTCAGTCCTCTCTGAACCAAATACCAGGGTCTCTGGTGTTCTTTTGCCCCCTTTCTGGGCCTGGCACAGGGGTTTCCAGCCCCTCAAGCCTATTTCCCTGCAACACAGAGTTGTGACAAGGGTGCAGATATGAAAGGGAAAAACAAGGGTGTACAGGCAAGAATCCTTAATAAAACCCAAGAGCTTTTTCATTCTACATGGATGATACTTGCTCAATCTTATGGTGGCGGATGCTGCAACATCTTCAGTGGAGTCCAAGTCCCCTTCAGCATTCTGCAAAGGATCTCACTTCTCTTCTCTGCCTCTTCATTGTTGGGAGATCCTCACTGATTATGTCAGTGTCACTGCTAAGCCAGTGTGTGAAATATGCTGGGGGTGCAGAATTGAAAGCATTGAAAGCTGTTCAGTACCAAACAGCTAAAGTCCACAATGCCCTCATCACATTCACTGAATTGGAGCAAGCAGACACTGATATGCATCATGAAATGCTCACCCTGACATCTCAACTTGCCAAATCCAAGTTTTTTGTCTCCATTGTGGTGTGGTACAATAACCTTTTTCAAGTCAATGTAGTGAGCAAAAACATGCAAAGCAAAACTTGATAAATGCCCATTGCAACTATATTGTAAGCTACAGGGAAGTTGGGTATAAAGGAGCTCTGACAACAGCTAAGGAAATAGGTGAAAATCTTGGTGTTGATTTGAAGTTTAGACCAGCCCCACACATTTCTTGTAAAAAGCATCAGTTCAGCTACAGATGTGAAGAACTGTGTAGAACTTGGCTACCGCCAAAGTGTACTTCCAATGGACTTTAGTGCTCCTCAAGAAGTTCTACAATTTATTTGCAACAACAAGATACATGACAACTTCCCAAACTCATGGATAGCACTCAGGATCCTGTTAATCATGCCTATATCCATGACAAGCAGCACATGGAGCTTCTCCAAGTTGAAGCTCATAAAAAACATATTTGCAATCCACCATGGGAGATGACTGACTATCTTTGTTGGTCATCCTGTCTATTGAGAATGCTGTGGCTCAAACTACAGACCTGTCACAAGCAATATCAGGGTTTGCAGCAGCAAAAGTACACAGGGCACATCCAGATGAGTGCAAATGCAGTTTGTAGTGGCTCAAAGCTATTTGAGGTATCGTAAACTGCATGTAGCACATTTGCTACACTACTAATTTGCAGTGTGGTGCCAAAATGTGACCGTGTCATGCTCTGGTTGCCAGCCAGGCTCTGTGTCACTGGATTGGTGCTGCTGCTGCCGCCGCAGGAGGCCCTCAGGACCCTAAATAGGGCTGCAAAGACCAGCATAGGTGCTGGCTCCAGCCTCCCCTACCCTACCAAGGACAATTTGGTGTGCACCGGCATGCACATGCAGGGGCTTGACCCAGAGCACAACTCAGTGGCACAAATATGTGCTGCTGCTATTTGTTCTGCTGCAAATGCACACCCCTACACATGCATGTGCATCTGGATGTGACCACAGAGTCATCTTCTGAGTCTTGGAATCTTGATAAATGAAGTTTTTAATTATTGATACTTATTGGCTTAGTGTTTAATTTAAACACTGTTTTAATTAATTTAATTAATTTAATTTTAATTTAATAAGTTTTAAAGTTTTTTAGTTTATTTGTCACTTAGCTATAATGTTATTTTTATTACAGCTGAGAAATTATTTGAATAAAATTGAATTCAATTGAATTGAATTTTGTGTCATTTCCTTTTTTGTATTTTTCAGTAAATTATATATAAAAATAACCTTTTGATATTACAGCTTTACTTCTGAGAAGGGTTTGGGAAAGGGACAACAAAATACAAGTTTGCTCAGAGCACCGGTTTCCCTAAGGCCAGCTCTGGGTGCAACAATCACCTTTGGCAAATGTTAATAAAAGGTTGCAGGCCACTGATTACTAGTGTTTCTTACCTACTGTTGATGCACTGTAATAGTGCCTGCTGAGTGCAGCTTTCCCTGGATAGGTGCATGTGTGTCTACTCTGCATCATATACTATATACTATATACATACATATATATACACATATACTATATATACATATACTATATATATATACACATATA
>JAGPOW010001296.1:129756539-129786569 GCA_030014935.1 Caiman crocodilus
CTGAATACTTGACAACTGTGTGTTCAGGGATTTTATCTAGTCATAGGTCAGTTGTGTGGCTTTACGCTGAATTACAGATCCGTCAAGGAGGTGTATGTGACTGTAAGGCTGTGAAAACGGCAGCGCTAGCCCTCTGCTCTCTGCTGTTCCTGTACTCTTGGAATTAAGACATCTAGCACACTGTCTGTCTTCTCCATGCAGCCTCTCCAACGAGCATGCAAGTTTGGTAAAGCAAAAGTTGAAAGTCTTTACAATGTCATCCTGTCCTTTCAACTGTTAGCCTCCAGCCGTACTTCAACCCATCAGCTTTTCATCTCAACAGCTTCCCAGCAGGCAACAACCTAGGGGGAGATGTTAGGAAAACCAACAGAAAATACAGGCTCAAGCTTGTTTTTGTACAAGAGATCGCCATCATATTCTATTTGTGATATGAAATTGTGCCCAATAAATAAGCTAATATGCAAATATATATATATTTTTAAATTGCCAATCCTTGCAGGATTACTGATTTTTATGACACCAAAGGGCTCTGTGTAATGACTCCACAAACCCTTTCCAGAGCACAACTTTCCATCCTTACTTTTCTTCCAGCAACTCCTCCTATCTTCAAAACTGCCCACTCTTCCTTCCTTTACCTCATGACTTTCTCCATAAAAGCCACTAGGTGTCATAATTACTCATACCAATATTAGCATCTATGCATGTATGTAGCTTTTAGTTTGAATTGCAATAATAGGCCTATAAATCATGGATAGACATTTCCTTGATACAGTGTTGTTAATTTTTGCAGGCATTAATGTTGTAAATGCATAGATTTTTCAGAGTGGGGATATAGTTGTAGTTTGGGAAATTAATTTGATAGCGAAGAAGACTGGCTTAGGTTCAGGTTGTGCAAAGGTGTTTGAAATGCCGTATTCAGGTTTTTTCTCCAAAGTAACAACAAGGGAAGAAATATTTTTCTTTTTCTCTTTTTTGTTGCCTTAAAACAAATGCTTGAAAACTGCTGCTGGGAATTTTGTGAGTGAATTCAGATGCAACTGAAATACCTTTCTCCTCTTTATGAATATATTACAAAATGCTTGCTCATGGGCATGTGTTTCTTGTGAGCACACAGATAAAAATGTCAAAATAAGTTTATTCCTTTACAAATAAGCAAATATTCAAAAGAAAAAACAAAACACCCCTAACTCTTTGCTCCCAGATGTCAAAGGTATTAAATTAAGGTAGCCCTGGTTGCGTGCTGATAACCACTAATGAATATGAATGATTTTGAAAAATTCAAGATAGGATTTTGAGTATTTCCTTTCTACCTGAGGCATGTTTTGAGAGGAATATGAGCATAACTGCTGTAAACTAAGTTATAACACAGAGAAGTTATGCGAAGAGGACAATTTGTATTGGTTGCTTACAGTCACATGACTTGGGTCAAGTTTATAACACACTAGAGCATTGTCATATGCTTAGAGTTGGTGTCCATTGATTCCAGTCACTTCTTCTTCAGTGTCTATTTAAAGTCCTTAGGGCATTTGTATGTGGTACGGGAGTTAATTCTCCCTAAACTGAAGCAGTGTTTTTTTTAAAAAAACAGGCTTTGAGGGGGATAAAAAAAAAAAGATCCACTTGCCACTTTTTTTTTTTCCTTCTGTGGATCCTGCCTTCCTGGGCTGCTACCAGGCTGCCTGCACAGTCCGCCTGCACAACCCCTGAGCTGCATGGGGCCCAGTGCTTCCCTCCGCAGCTGTAGGGGAAGAAACTAGAACTCTCAGAGGTGTTTTACTTTGCTGCGCCCCAACGTCATTTGCTGCGTCTCAAAGTCATTTAAGATGCATTATGCCGCTGGATGTGCTACAGCAGCTGGAATTAATGCACAATACGTCGTCGAATGTGTGAACAGCAATGCCATTAAAGTAGTGCAAAAGGCATTTAACCTGCTTTAAACCTGCTTTAAAGCGTCATCTGCAAATGCCCATAAAAGAATAAATTGATCTACCCTCATTTCAATATATTACCCAGATGCTTAGGTCTATGAGTCTGCCAGTTTGTGTTATAGTTTTCGCTTATCCATGCAGTAAATGTGTTTGTTACTACCCTAGCTACAAAACCCTTGACTCAATTGGAATAGCTTTTGGAGTCGCTAGTCAAGTCCTTGGCGTATCAGCCAAAATGTCAGCCAGCACTGAAGTATAAGTGTATCTTTAAACACATCAGTAGCTTCATGGGGCAGTTGCCTAAAATGCTTTCAGTTTTGGACCTAGAATGATAAAATTGCATGAAACACCTTGTGCATGAATATGAGAATCATCCTGGTGAATTTAAAATGAGTTTATAAGGCAGAATCACTAGAATTTAGTTTAGCAATGGACAATATATTTTTAGCATTATTTAGCTACCAGCATAAATAACTGGTGTAAGGTGCATCTATATTGATGCTTATTATGGGGCGGGTGCAAAACTGAACAATAATAGATGAGAAAGACAGAAGTGGATATAGGCAGGGAGGAAATATATAGAGTACTGTGGCTTCATTCCTGAAGAGTATGTGATGGAGACTCTGGGCTGCAATGACAGAAGCTCACTTAACTTTGGGCTCTATCTAACCCAGAAAAAAAAATTGGGAATCCTTCTGAAGGAAAAACTCCATAAGCTAGGGACAGAAGTTATACATAAACCAGTTTAAATGATCAAAACTGTTTTAAACCTGTAACAGAACAGAAGTTCAGTGCACATAAACCAGTTTCAAAATGGCTGAAACTGGTTTAAGATAAACCTGGTTGAATGTAGTAACAGACTTAACTGATTTGAGTTAAACTGATTAATGAAACATCTGTCCCAGGCCCCTTCCTGGTTCAAGTGATGCACAGTCCCCCAGCATCCCAGCATGTTTTGCAGTCCTGGGCTGGGCTGGGCTGTCTGCTCAAGAGCAGGCCTGACTCTGCCCCTCTATTCCCTAGCTGGAGCAGTGAGACTGGCTGACAAGGGAGTGGGGAGAGGGGGCAAGTCTGGCTGGGGACGTAGCCCAGTCTGCAAGGAGGGACTACCCCTTACCGCAGCAAATCCGGTCTGTGGCCAGAGATGGGGATTTAAACATCTCTTCCCTGCTCAAGCTTACTGCTGGCTGCAACTGTGGGTTACAAATCCCAGAGGCACCAAGAAGCAGGAAGAGGAAGTGATGAGCAACCCTGCAGACTTCTGCTGCTGTAATTCTGGACTGCAAATCCCAGAGACCTTAGGAGCAGCAGAAAGAGGAAGTGAACTCATAGCCAGAGCCATGCTCTAGTCCCCCCTGGCTTCTGGCCTGAGCCACTGCAGACATGTGGCTGCATATCCTGAATCAAAGGTAAATGTCTGTTCAGTTGTTTCAATTTAATTTGTGCAGTTTAGATTAATCAGCAAAGACTGGATCTATTCAGCCTCAAGCTTTTTGGCTGTCTGTACCTAGCCCATAGGAAATGTAAACTGCTTCTATGTTAATATTGTTGTTTCTGCTTCTAGTTCAAGTAGCTTTGTCTTTTTAGCTACACTATGTTACTCCAGGTAGTGGTATGGTAGGAGTCAGGAGAACTTTCCAAGTGATTTATGCTGAAATGCAAAATAGCGTATGTAGGGAATAAAAGCATAGACTGACGACTTAAAAGTCTGTCCACCCTAATGGAGGTCTTGGCAGGTGCTTTAACTCACACAACAGCAAACCCTGCTTGCTGGAAAAATAAATGGCTCTGAAAAAATAAATAGAAATATTTGTCCAAACTGATAGCATGTGTTTGGCCACTGGAAATACATCTATATGCAAAGAGCTTTCTTTGCAAATGTGTTTTGTGTGATTCTGGATAATGAGATTCAGACTTCTTCATCAGTAATCCTCCACTAGACAGCATTTTAAAGCTTTGCCCCGATTTGTGTGCTGTATTCGGTCCATAATATACATATTTTCAAGTGTCATTTTTAATTTAATGCATGATTGAACATATTACCCCTGGCAGAGCTAAATAGTTAAACTAGAATCCATCAATTTGTCCTGAACTGTTGACATGTAGAATAATATCACACTAAGATTAATTTTAAATGGAGAATTGAGAGTTGACTTGATGATTTCCCAGTCACATGATGCTCCCTGTTCTGTCCAAAGCAAAAGACACATGATATAAACATCTGAATCTGCTTTGTAATCTCCTATGGCAGGACAACATACCTTTTCACTGGGGGTATCTGGCCTCAGACATCACACTCCAAAGACTGGAGTTATTTGGCTTTTAGGTTGTGATTCTTCACATTTGTGAAGAAGGGAATTGATAATTCAGCACCAGGATAGAGTTTGGAGTCAGGACCCTCCCAAATCTGGTAGGCACTGGAGTTCTGGTTTCAGTTTAGGACTAAGTAATGACATGCTCATCTACAGGCAGGGCACAGTGGCACCGTTAGGCAACTATGCATGTGCTCAATGCCATCTCCGATGCACTTGATTAATCGAGACTGCTGGAGTGTGCTAATTAGCATGCTCCAGCATCCCCATGCTTCAAAATGGCAGCAGGGGTGCTTTAACTAACACTCATTGAACGAGCTTATTTAAAGCACTCCCACCACCATTTTGAAGCGCAGGACACTGAATACACAAGAAGCTGCAGGCACTTTAATTAGAGCTGTTCCTGGGAGTCATTCTAATTTAAGTGCCTCCCCGCCAGTGCACCCCTGGACCATGTGTAAAGATGTCCTTAGAGACTAACTGGTTCAGAGGAATGAGCCGTCATAGATGACAACCTACTTTGTCAGACAAAGTTGGCTATCACCTATGCAAGCTCATGCCTCTCTGAAACAGTCCCCAGGGTGACATCCGCCCCTGCCTTCAGATTTCAGACTAACACAGCTAACTACCACCTTCTATTCACCTACATGGTAATTCTTAAGCATGTGAGGGCTTTCTGATTTGTGTCTTTTATTACCTGAATGTGGCAAACTTTCATTTTTTGTATGAAATTATATTCTAAGGATGCATCCACCATCATTAGCATGCAAGCACTGCATGGATTTTTGTGTACTGTGTCTTTAAAATTCTAGGAGTCAGCTGCTGTGCTGGAGTCAGCTGTCAGTTTGCATTGGGTTCAGAGGCAGCGGGTTAGCAGCCACGCGTTCTCTGCTGTCTTGAGGAGATTTTACTTGTGCTTTGGGTTTATTTTGTTGTTCCCTTAATACGAAATTAAAGGTCAGCCTGACAGAAGGCACCTGATAGCTCATGGCTGTATGTGGAAAGACATAACGCTCACTTTTGCCGCTACCAACAACCCAGAAACGCACAGAAAAGGGAATTAATGAGAGGGGAAAGAGTGCATCTTAAAGAGGCACCGATGCTTCGCTGACCGCTATGAAAACTATGCTATTGTAGAAGGCTTTACTGTGGAATTAGACTTGATGGGGGTGATATTATTGTGCTTGTGAAGGATCTCTGAATCAAAGTAGGATCTTCATGTCTTAGGATGTCAGATGGGAAATAATATCTAGGGGTAGGCAAAGTGGGCCCTATTCAATTTGGATTAGGATTCAGCTCAAAACAGGGACAGCCATTTGATTTGTTAATTTGGATCACTGTCCCTGATTCGATTTGGCCGAATCCAAAGATTTAATGCTGGTTCGGAGAATCAGCGATTTGGACATAGACACAGTTTTAAAAGGTTTTTCTCCATATCTTGAGGTACCAGCACAGTTCATGGTCACTGCAATGCTGGGGTGCATGGAGTGTCTCACAGAAGTGGAGGGGGGGGCCCTCCATATGCTTAGCAGCAAACCTGGAAGTGGATGCAAGTACTTCCAGTCCACTTCTGGTTCTGCCAGGAAGCACGTGGGGGCCACCTCCCTGTGCCTCCACCTTAGCTCAGCAATCGACCCGTAGGGGAACCGCGGTTGCTCCCTTCAGACCCAGAAGGCGCCAGTCGCTGACCCAGGGAGGTGCAGGGGGGCCCGCCTGAGCACCTCCCAGCAGACCCGGGAGTGTATTGGAAATGCTTCTGGTCCACTTCCAGGTCTTGTCTCCTGACAAGTGCTCATGACTATTTTCCCTTTAAATGTATTATTTCAACTGTGTTTATGACAAACCAATAGAGTGAGGCCCCTCTGTATATCCACAGAACAAAGAAAACTAGCTGAGTCCACATCACTCCTGCTCATCTGCCTTTACTCTGACATGGAGCCACCACCACTAGTGTAGAAGGTGTTGCTGTTCAGTCTTTGTTATCTTTTGAGCCTTTGGCATCTTTCCTGGGGCAACCAAAAAAGGAGAGAAACTGTAGGACTTTTCCTGATGGATGTGTTGGTCCATTAGGGAATGGAGTTGCGTAGGAAACAGCTGGTTCCCTCTTCCATTTTCTGGAAATAGAGACTTCTTTCTCCTGCTCCCAATGTTCATAAACCAGCTTTTCTTCTTTTTCATGGGGTATAATTATGGGTTATAGGTTTCCTAGGGCTGGCTTCATGGAAAGCACTTTACATTCTTTCTGCTATGTTAATAGAGGTTCTCCGGATACAATGTGCGAAACTGCTGGGAACTTGTCCCATTTACTGTGGGTGAGAAGATAGGTTTCTGTAGGTAGTGTGACTGGTGGCTATAAATTCTAGCCCTTACATTGTATGGAGACAGGCTGTGTTCTGACCTGCTTAACAGGAGGGATTTGGCCCTTCACTCTTCTATTCCAGAAATAGTGTGCTAAAACCCAGGGCTCTCTCTTATCAGCATTCTTGGGAAGTGGTTAGTTCTGTTCAGGGATAACTTGAGGAGGACAAGGCATCCGCTTGATAACCCAAATGTAGCTGGTTCTTTTCTATTACTTCAAACACGTTGGAGTGGATTTTTACTAGAAAAAATCTAGTAAAAATCATACTGCACTGATTCATAGCTGCACTATGAATCACAACCATTTAGTAAATGTTTTTGTTTAATCCTGAAATTCTATCTGTTGAGAGAGGAAACATTTTCCTAAAAGCAGAGGAAGGTTAGGAGGGAACAGGAAGAACAAAAATTGCAGGGCATCCAGCATTTCATTTGTGAGAATAACCGTCCAATGACCTGTGACAACATCCATATAGGCAAGAAGTCTGATATCAGTTTAGCCCGGGACAAGCAACTATTTCAGCTGAAGAGCCACTTAAAGAGCTTTGGTGAGCTGTCAAGGGCTGCATGGGTAGCCCCTCCCCTTGACAGTTGCCCCACCCCCTGGTAATCATATTGGGGCTGGAAGTCCTGCTCCCTAACTTTTGCCACCAGAAATCCCTTGCCTGTGTCCTTCCCTCCCCCCCACCCCAAAATATTCTTTTTGGGAGGAAGGGTTGCCATCTTAGAACCAGAAAAAACATCATATGCTAAAAGTCAAATACCTACTAAAATAATAACATTTTAATTTTATTACATATTTTTTTAGTCATGATTTGTGTTTGCATAGTATATATAGAGATGATTGCATAATAACTCAAAATACAGTCTTACTCTTGTATATTGTATGTACAAGAATAAGACTATATGTATATATATTGTAGAGAGTAGTGATGGACGGGTTGTACTCAACCTGGAGAGATGTGAGCAGTGGGGTACCCCAGGGCTCAGTCTTCGGGCCTGCAGTGTTTAACATCTTCATCAGTGACTTGGACGAGGGGGTGGGAAGCATGCTGTCCAGGTTTGCTGATGACACTAAGATGTGGGGCGAAGTGGACACACTTGAAAGGAGAGAGAGGCTGCAACTAGATTTAGACAGACTACAAAAGTGAGCAGGTGAGACTAGGATGGGGTTCAATGTAGACAAATGCAGGGTGTTGCACCTTGGGAGAAGGAATCCACAGCATACATATAGGCTGGGGAGTTCCCTTCTTGAAAGCACAGAGGAGGAAAGGGATCTCAGAGTCATTATTGACTCCAAGATGAACATGAACCACCAATGCCAGACTGTAACCAACAAGGTCAGCCATACCTTGTCATGCATCCAAAGGTGCATCTCAAGGCGGTCCAGAGAGGTGACACCCCAACTCTATGAGACTTTGGTCAGGCTACAGTTGGAATATTGTGTCTAGTACTGGGTGCCACACTTCAAAAGGGATGTGGCCAGCCTGGAGAGGGTTCAGAGGAGGCCACCCGCTTGGTGAGAAGGCAGCAGGACAGGCCCTACGAGGAGAGACTGAGGGACCTGAACCTGTTCAGCCTCAGCAAGAGGCGGTTGAGGGAGGACCTAGTGGCTACCTACAAACTCATCAGGGGAGATCAACAGCAAATAGGCAGAGCCCTTTTCTCCCCAGCACCACCTGGGTTGGCAAGGAACAATGGTAATAAGCTGATGGAGAACAGGTTTAGGTTGGAGATCAGAAGGCAATATTTTACAGTAAGGGTGGCCAAAATCTGGAACCAACTTCCCAGGGAAGTGGTCCTTGCCCCTACCTTGGGCAAATTCAAGAGGAAATTGGATGATCACCTGTCTGGGGTCCTGTGAACCCAGCATTCATTGCTGCCTGTGGCAGGGGGTCAAGCTAGATGATCTGTTCAGGTCCCTCCTGACCCTAGCTACTATGAAACTATGTGTGAGATTTATGGTGGGGTGTGTGTGTATGGGAGTTGTGGGGCAAGGTGTGGGTATGTGAGATTTGTGGGGAGTGTGGAGACCTCCCCCACACTCCCTCAGATAGTGCACAACCCCCACTGCTGGCAGCAGCAGCAGGCGGAGGGGGCAGTGCTCAGGCTGCTTGCACTCAGTGCCCAGCAGGATGCAGTTCTAGCCAGTGCTACACATGGGGGGGAGCACAGCTTTCCCAGCCCACCTTTATCACAGGGGCTCTGCATGGCGTGCCTACAGCTCCCACACTTGCACCAGGGGAAGCCCAGTGCTAGACTCCGCAGCGAAGCAAGGGGTGAGGCTCCCTCCACTCCCATCAGGGTCTGGGCACAGAAGGGGGTGGTGAAGGCAGCCAGCTCCAGCACAGAGCTTCTCCTGGTGAGAGTTTAGGACCTGCAGGCTTGCAGTGTGGAGTCCCCATGGTAGAGGAGGCTAGGCAGGCTGCGCCCCTCGCCCCTGCATGCAGTGCTGGCCAGAGCCATGCCCCACCAGGTGCCAGCACCTGCACCAGGCACAAGTGCCCTGAGTGCCCCCGCCTGTTGCTCTTGCCAGCAGCAGGGTCTATGCACCATGTCAGGGAGTGTGTGAGAGGTCCCTATACTTCCCACCCTGCCTCACACCCACAGTCTGCCCAGCCAAGCTCTACACTCCCACCTGATGGTGGACTCTGCACTGCATTTCATGCTTCCCCCCAACTGCACCCCTGCTGCTTCCCTGCCTGCTGCCCTGAGTGATCTGGATGCCTGGGAAGCCAAGCAGTTCCCATTGGGGTGGCTGCAGCAGCAGCCCTGCCCAGAAGCTGCTGCTGGTGGGGCTGGGCCCTTCTGCCCATGAGGGTGGGAATGAGGCACAGTAGGGTATGTTGGGGGGTATGCATATGCATGGATGCCTCATTCCCACCCTCCTGGGCAGAAGAGCTGGGCGGGGTACAATTTGTTGGTGGGCGCCACAAGGTGGATGAAAGTGCCTGGCCCACAGGCCGTATTTTGCCCGCCCCCAGTTTAGCCTGTTGCTGATTTCATATTAGATATTATACTTTTTGCAACAAGGAATTTGAATTGGAATAGAGACAACGGTGAGCTTTTCAAGTTTGATTTGACCCATCTCAACTGAAATAGATTTTGAAGGGTTCCTCTTTTCCCTCTAACATAACATGTGACATACCAAGAGCTGCTGCAGGGTGAAGGAGATAATTGATGAGGGTTGAAATTGTCAGGCTTGCTAACAAGCACTGATCGACTAGTCAAGGAGAGAAAAATAATTCTTCTCAGTGAAAGCATCAGGTTTTATTGGTTTTGATTAGAGTGAGCAAGCCAGAAGCTATACAAAATGTGGCACCTTGGATTAAGCTACTTTATGGTGTAGCGGTGCTAGAACTGGTGGGGAGGGGGTGGGAAGAAGTATGGGATCACAGATAGGAGGAGAATTTCTGCCTTATTCATCAGGTGGGCTCCATCTGTTTTATACTCTGCTTGTCTGTTCCTCTGCCATCCTTGCTCTAGGAATGGGATTACAGAGTTTGTGTTTGGATGCCATGGGCAGAAGCAGCAGTGTTTGGTCAGGTATGCTCCATCAAGACCAGCTCAGGACTTCAGCCAATCCCCACTTTCAGTGTTCAGAACTAAGTGAAATTCCTGAATAAATCTTAGTTCAAAGAGCACATTTCTCCATGAGTTTCTGTTGAAACTTCAGTGTTTTGGGCTGCAAGTGGATTAGGTACAGTGCAGTAGCGTGCTGACTACCAAGTTCAAAAAAGATGTTTTGTAAGGTACAAAAAATAGATGATATGGATGAGATGTGGAAGCTTTTGGAAGCGGGGACTATCTTTTTGTTCTATGTACAGCAGCCAGCACAGTGAAGTCCTGGTTTATAATTGGAACTCTTAGGAGCAGTCAGAATACATGTACTTAATAATAATGTCATCAGGGACCTGGGTTTTCCATTTCCTATGGAAAAATTGAGTAAATAGCTGATTTCCCACCCCTCACCCTCATGCCTTGACAGAGTAAAATGCAGATTTCTTGTTTTAGCAGAGAAACCTGTGGATTTGGGAGTTTTGCAAATAGCCCTCTGCAGACTAGCAATGTTTTAGCCTGCAAGGGGTTGGGAGGGAGCATGAGGAAGGCAGTCACACAGGGGGTGCCATGTTCATGTATATGTACATGGCTGCCAGGCAGCCTGGAGAGCAGCTCCCATAGGTAAGTGGCAGTGGGAATTGTGGCCCCCAGAGGGAGGGAGTTGGGCAGGGCTGGGCTGGCTGTCCAGATGAGCATGGGGCTTAGGGCCCAGGGCCACAATGCACAGCCACAGAGCCACAGCACCCCACAGGGAGTGGGATGGGGCCACAGGTGGTTTGTCTGGAGGGCAGGGAGTGGGGCCGGCTCCCCACTTCTGCATGGACTCCCAGCAGGATGGGAGGGCATGTGCCCCCCATATTTGTGCATAGGGCGAGGCCAAGGGTGGGCTGCCTGCTGTGGGCTTGGGTTCCTGCCCTGCTGCCTTTCTGAAGGGACTCTCTAGCCAAGCGGGTGCAACCCAGCACTGCAGGGCAAAGCAGGGCTGCATGGGGAATCTGCTTGCCACTGTGAGCTCCACGCTGCTTTGGCAACACTATCCCCTACATGTGTGGCACTAGGAAGGGACACAACGCCATGCTGCCACCCCTGCTGCAGCCATGCTGGCATGGCATGCATAACCAGGGCAGTGTGGAGCTTGCCAAGGCAACCAGATTCCCTGCATGGCTCTGTTGTGCCCTGCAGTGCTGTGTCACATCCACCAGGCTGCAGAGGACCCAGGGAAGGGCAGTAAGGCAGGAACCTGAGCTCACAGCCTGAACAAATCTGGGGGCACATGCCTCCCCTGCCCCCCTAGGAGTGCATGCAACAGCATGCTGCCCACCTACCCACCCACCCCACCCAAGCCCTCAGCAGGCAGGCAGTAGCGGGGAAGTCAGGCTCCACTCCATGTCAGCAGCCACCACCTTCTGCCAGGGGCAGGGGGCTATGGACAGCTGGGGGCTCCCCTCAAGCAGGGTTGAGGGGGACTGTGGGTGGGGGCTGAGGGGCACCAGAAGGGCTGGGGGGACAGTGCGGGGAGTGAAGGACACCAGTAAGTCTGGGTGGGCTGTCACGGGGGAGTAAGAGGCACCAGCAGCACTGGGGGAGAGCTATGGAGGGGCATGAGGTGCACTAGCTGGGCCCAGGGGAGCTATGGAGGGGTATTTTTTTATTTTTTTTTTATCAGGGAAACCTGGATCCCTGCTGATCACCTTGTAACTTATTTAGAAATGTATCTTACAAGATGAGGAACTGTTTAGCTTCCTAAGATAGGAGAGAACTTGTTTGTCTCTAATACAGGGACAGGCAAAATATGGTCCATGGGGATTTGGGCTGCCAGGCCATTCTATCCAGCCCACAGGTCCCCTAAACATTTTAGAAAATTAATATTTTATCTGCTCCTGGCTGCTTGTCAAAGATGACAGGAGCCAGGGGCAGTAGGACCCAGGGAAAGTTGGCAGCAGGAGTAAGCAGCCCAGCAACAAGGCCTGGGAGTAAGCCCGCCTGGCCCTGGTCCCCTCCACTCCAGCCCCCCTAACCAGAAGCCTCCGCCTAGCAGGTTTCTGGCCTGGGACCCTGGGGCTGTTCCTACCTCCCTGCATAAGTAAACTCAGATAAGAATGTGGCCAGGAGGAGGGAAGAACCATGGGCGATTGTGTGAGTATGTGTGTGTGTGTTAGGGAGGGAAGGACAGAGAGAGAGAGTGTGTGTGTGTGTGTGTGTGCACGCATTCATAGGGAGACTCCCACATGCAAACCCCACCATAAACATGCACCCACACCCCCTTGCACTGCCAGACATGCAGACACCCACACCCTAATGCACATTCCCCCACAGACCCAATACCCACCCACACTCCACTTGTACACATACACACCGATATGCTCCCCCACCCCACACACACCCCCTCTCTCACACCCTACATACCCAAACAACCAAAGCCCCCTACAAACTTATACCCACTCCCTATGCTCCCACAAAATTCAAGAGTAAGACTTCATTTTAAGCTATTGCACTATCACCTCTATATACACTATACAAACTCATGTAAATCAGGACTAAAATATTTTTTGAAATTGCATTAATGAATGTTGTAGATGTTTGCCTTTTAGAATATAATTTGGTATTTTTCTGGTTCCAAGATAGTAAAACCCCTGGCTGAAAGGAGTACTTCTGGGGGCAAGGGAAGGGACTTCTAGTGGCAAAGGTCAGGGGTTGGGGTGAGACATCCAGTCACAAGATGGTGACCAGGGAGTGGGGCACCTGTCAAGGGGCAGGGCTACCCATGTGGCCCCCGACAGCTTGCCAAAACTCGGTAAGTGGCCTCTGCCCAAAATAATTGCCCACCCCTGCCCTAATAGCTGGGCAATGAACATCAGTTAAATAGCAGACTGCCTCATCTCTGCAAGCAAATTTAACTGGAGGTGACAACCACCACTTCCTAAGTAAAAAATGTTAGGAACCAAATGTTAGAACATGCCTGACATATGAGAAGAGACTATTTAGGCCGAAAAATTTAAAGCAGTTCTTAATTCTTACCTGTTAGACAGGGGACTGGATTCCTGAATGGGATGTTTAGGAAGCTTCAGGTGGAAAAGCTTTTGCAGGGTGGTAGACGTATTTAAATGCTCTGCAGAATTCAGGGGAGGTTGGCCTTAGACATAAAGGTGCTCTTCTTAGTTTCTCAACATCTAGGAGTTTGGTCCTGCAAGTATTTCCTGACAGCAATAATTTCTTTGATCTAGGGAGGATTCACTTAGGGTTCAGGATCGGAGGGATTGGTGCATACAATATTTGGCAGGCATGTATGATCTGTAACACCACAAAACACAACTACCTTACTTTGTATCTTCATATCTGCTAATTAGTCCTGTTCTATGGAGAAAGAGTCCTGTCCCAAACACAACAACAAGAACAAAACCCTACTTCTTTTTTGTGCCATTATTTAAATATCTGCAAAGTGGAAAGAAGTTTAGGTAAGTTCAGGGATGCATAAGAAGTGAGTGAATCCTTTGAAGTGTGAATCTGGCATTTTTCAATCATAGCGTGTAGGAGTCAGGTCCACAAATTCCATTATTTGTTAATGGGATTTGAATGTGTGACTCCCACGCACAGCTTTGAAAATTTACTCCATCTGCTCTGTTTTATTATCTTCACTTATATTTAGCAGAGAAGACAGTTCCCTCTCTTTTTCTGAGATAGGCTTTCAAAATGGCAATATTCTGACTATAAATTATAATTTTATCAACGTGAATTTGAATACAAGTCATATCTTTTTTTATTCCCCCACCCCTTATAGTGGCAGCATATTTTAAATTTAAAGTAAATCAATTTGGGCTGTAAATGAACCCGGACGCTTTACCAAGGATTATCCTTGCTCATAGATGCAGGGTATTACTGATACTAAAGAGAAAGAAGGAATCCTGGCAAAAGTGTGTTGACTTGGATCTTAGAGCTTCATCACGTTCCTTTAGAGTGCAAATCGGGGACCACCTGTTACGGTCACATGGGTACATCACATGTTGGTTGCCTGAAACTTATTGTTTTTCTAAATGCCCTTAATCCAGCATCTCTGAATGTAGAAACATGAATGATGAGAATTATCAGGGTTACTAACAGCCACTCAATGAACAAGCACTCCCACCTAGAGCTCTCCTTGAAAGCAGGGAGTGGTTTTAGCTGTGTAGGTGGTGGTGGGGAAAGAAGAGAGCTAAGAGCCTAGGGCTACAAACACTGTCTAGATCAGTGGTTTTTAACCTGTGGTCCTTGGAGCCCTAAGGGGCCACAGGCTATGTCTAAGGAGCATGCAAAAGATTATTATGATCAATCAAAAGTAGGTGAATACCCATGCCTACAATCAAAGGAGTCTACACCTCCAAGTGAAATTTCCAAAGGGGCCCTCATCATTCAATTTTTTTTAGGGATCTGCAAATGTAAAAAGGTTGAAAACAAATCTGTATTCCTTCCCTAATAACAGGAAGGGCTTTTAACCTCTGGCAGTCCCAAAGCCTGTTTAGGTCTAGCTAGACCCTGCCAAATGAACTATGAAAACCACAGGGATGGACATCTGGTGGGTATGGTCTGGGAGCAGTAGCTCTAGTTGCAATGGCTGATTAATATTGATGAGGGAAGTACTTAGCCACGTTATTCTCAAGTCAGGGAGAAGGTAAGGTAGATTTGCATCTTGGAGACTAACTAATATTTTATTATATTTATATAATATTATATCATTACAGTATGATATTATATTGATATAAATCATAACTGTTATAGTTCATATTGCAGCCAGTTCTTGTCCAACTCTTTCTCCTGACTCCTGGCTTTTGCCTGGACTGCTGGGTTTAGCTCCTGACCTTAGGCTATATCTTGGTCCTTGTCCTAAGTTCCCTATCCTGGGTCTAGTCCAGTGTAGTCCATTGCCCCCTACCAGCCTAACTGGCCTTCCCTACAACAGTGCTGTTTAAAATGAATTGACTTGTAGCAGCTAACCCCACAGCAGCTCAACACTGGAATCAAGTGGCTTCAAGAACAGAATGGGTGGAAAAGTCCAAGATGTTGCTGTTGTTTTATGCACAGACTTGCAAATGGAACAGCCATCACTTTTTCAAAATTTTTCATAATTTAAAAAAAAGCAAAACATTTTTAACTCTCTCTCCCCCCTCTTTTCCCTATGAACGCAATCAAACAGATGCAATCTGAAGCCTTGGAGAGGATGGGTAGATTCCTAGAAAACTAGGACTGAAAGGGACCTCAAGAGGTTATGTCCACCCCTGTGCTCAAGCCAGGATCACCCCTTGTCCAAGCAAAACCAGGATTTAAAAAAGGGCAATCCCAGGTCCCCTCCCCAACCAAGGTGGGAAGACCATGCCATGGGAGCAGCAGCCAGGGATATCTTTTTGATCCCTGAATCAGTAAGAATCTCCCTATGCCTTCTCTTGGCACCCCCTTGCTTCCTCTCCACAGTCACCAGCACCTACTCCCCACTTAACCCTCTTTACTTATGCCTCTGGACCTGCCCACTCCTACTACTGGTCCAGCCACTTCTGCCCTGTTCCAGCCAGGGCTGCAAGGAGCAGCTGAACAAGGAGCTGGGCTCAAGAAAGGACAGCAGCAGGATGGGTGGGTTCCCGACTCCTTGCACCTGCTTCCAGGCTGGTAGGGAACACCTTGGACAAGGAGGAGGAGACTGCCTCCTGCTGCTGCTGCTGTCCCCGGATGAACCTGGTTCTCTGCACAGCCTGGCTGGAGCAAAGTAGGAGCAACTTTGGAGCTCCCCCTGTTCCTGAGTCAGCCAGGGATAGCAGCAGTGGGAGGCAGGGGAGGCACAGTTGAGCATGTAGGGGAAGGGAGGGTTGCTGAGAAAAGGAGGGTTTCTTACTTGATACATGGATTTTAAAAAAGTCCCCAGCTACTGGTCTTGCAACGTGGTCCAAAAAGTGTGAGGGGTACAGATGCACCCCCTCTGCATCCATCCCATCCCTCTCTAAACCATGCTAGACATGTTTTGTCTCACATACTCTTAAAAGTTTCTAAGATGTGGATTTGACAACCTCAATATGTCGTCTGTTCTACTGCTTAACCAGTTTCATAGTCCCCAAAATTCCCCCTGTTATCTAACTTAAATTTTCCTTAAGCAGAAGGAGGTAGTTAGTAGGGGTACATGATAGAGATTCTTTGGGCCAATACCAATGGCCAATTTTTAATAAGCCATATTGGCTGATACTGAACCGATTGCCAATATGCAGCCCTGCAGCTTGGAGAGCAGCTGGGTCCAGCTGGTAAGCCTGTTGTGGGGGATGAGGTGGGGGGAGGGAAGGGAAGGGAAGGGGCAGATTGAGGCCCCTGTGTTGAGGGAGGGAGTGGGGCAGGGGCTGGGGCAGGAGCAGGTGCTGCACAGCCAGGGCAGGGCATGGGATGGAGTGGTGAGTGGCTCATTCGGGGGACACAGGTGGGGGGGCAGCTCCCATTGCTGCACAAACCCTAGGAGGGCATGGGGGATGTGTGCCCCTGGATCTGTGTATGGGGCAGAGCAGGCTGCCACTTAAGGCTGGCGTGGCACTGGGCTCGTCCTGGCAGGGAGCTGGACCAGGCTGTGCTCAGGGTGGGTGGCAGTGGTGCTGGGAGCAGGGCTGGCGGGGGGGGGGGGGGCTGTAGACACCCCAAAATTTACTGTAGCCCCCCTCCCTGTGCTGCTGCCGCCCACCTTGAGGACAGCCCAGTCCAGCCCCCACAGCCAGGAAGAGCCACCACCCACAGTGGCAGCCTGTCCTCACCCCATGCACAGATCTGGGGACACGCTCCCAGGGTGTGTGCAGTGGCAGGAGCTGCCCCCCGCCCCACATCCCCCAGATGAGCTGCTTGTGGCTGCGTCCCACCCTTCCCCAGCTGTGCAGTGCCTGCTCCTGCTCCAGCCCCTACCCCACTCCCTCCATTACCCCTTCCCTCTCCTCACACCTTCCCCCACAATAGATTCGCCAACTGGGCCCAGCTGCATTTTATGCTGCAGGGTTGCACTCCTGTCTGCATGCATGCTGCAACTGCATTCATGAATGTGTCATTTATTGGTCACATCAGCCAAAAAACGCCAAGTGCCAATAATGTTAATTTTCCTTATATCAGCACCGATCTGATACAGGACTGACATCAGTGAACTTCTAGTAGTTAGCCATGTTAGTCCAAAGCCAGACAGAGGGCAGGGTACAGGTGCACCTGAATCAGAGATACGTAAGCTTTCATGAGCAGAGGCTCACTTCATCAGTTGCTAGCGTGTATTAAGGTCTATCTCTACTTCATCTTCTGCCTATATTTCCCTTGTTACAATTTTGTTATTTCTTCTCCTGTTCCCTGTAGACATGAGATCATAGGAAAATCGAGCTGGGAGGGGTTTCACAAGGTCATTTAGTCCAGACCCCTGATCAAGGCAGGATCATCACTGGTTAAATCATCCCAGCCATCTCCCTCTTCTTTATAATCACCTTTCAGGTATTTGAAGGTGGTTCTAAAATTCCCCCCTCAGTCTTCTCCACACTAAATAACCCTTTTAACTCTTTCAGCCTAAAATAACCTAACTCTTTCAGCTTTTCCTCATAAGTCTTGTTTCTCAGGCCTCTAATTATTATTTTTGCTATTGCTGAAGTCTTTTCAATCTGTCCACATCCTTAGTGGAGTGTGGGGCCCAAAACTGGGCAGAGTACTCCAGATGAATAAAGAATAACCTATCATCATTCTCTTTATAATCATCCTTCTGATACTTGAAGACCGTTGTGCTTTGTATATGTCTACTTAATAAAGAGGTCACTGTGAACATATAACCCTGTTTTCTTCTGTACTCTCCCTTGAATACAGACACACCAGCTACGGAACGGACCCAAAACAATGTGAGAGATCCCCTTCCACTGCAGCCATGACCTCCCATGGCAATCATGTTTCCCTGGGACCACATAATTGTCACCCACTGCAGGAAATAGAAATGTTATAGGAACTGGTCCTAAACTATAAAACTCCCTGCCCCAAGAACTAAGGGGAACCATGATCCTCAGCATGCTAAAACACAAAGGCAGATCTAGGATTGCAGGGTTGCAGAAGGGATGCTATATCATCACCAGGGATTCTGATTTTCTCTGTTAAAAATCCAAAATTCTCTGATAAAAACCCCCAAATCCATGTTTTTTTCCATAATTAAAATAAAATAACACTATATATATATATGGATATCAAGATGACTAATGGTATACTGGTCTGCATTGGTAGGTGTGTTGCCATCAGGTCAAGGAAAGTGAATATTCCTCTTTATTAGGAGCTGGTGAGGCCATGTCTGGAGTACTGTGTTCAGTGTTGGGCCCCCCACTACAGAAAGGACATGGACGAATTGGAAAGTCCTTTGCTCACAAGGATGCAGGTCCATCTGTGGCTGTCCCTGTGCCACTGGTTTGTGGCACTGAGCAGCCCTGCTATGCTGGTGCCCCTCACTCTCAAGCCACAGGTCCCCCACCCCACCCTCAGGGCTGACTTGGAGATCAGGAGCTTGCTGGGGTGAGGAAGGGGGCACTGCCCTTACCCAGCAGCATTGGTCACTGTTGATATTTTGGGGGCATAGTTTAAAGGCTCTGGTGGCAGCTGGAGGGGTACAGGGAAGGTATTCAAGAAACAGAGGAGTTTTTTGATTTCTATTCTAGAGCTACTTTTAATGTCATGTTTTATGTAATAGTGGCTGGAGACTGTGCTAAAAGAGCTACACATGAAGAAAACTGTGGCAGCTCATTGCAGGCTGGAACTCTGCCAGCATGAAAGGGGAAACCCGTGGTTTCCTGCTTCAAAGGGGGAAAATCTGTGTTTTTCTCCTTTCCAGGGATAAATCCAGGCTTTTCTGCAGGAAACAGAAAACCCAGATCCCTGATCATCACCTGTAACACAACACATTTTCTGCAGTTAAAAAGAAACTAGA
Source organism: Caiman crocodilus (assembly GCA_030014935.1). Lineage (NCBI taxonomy): Eukaryota > Metazoa > Chordata > Crocodylia > Alligatoridae > Caiman > Caiman crocodilus. The sequence continues at coordinate 129,775,619 of JAGPOW010001296.1, forward strand.
AGCTTTACTAATATACTAGAGACCTGGGGCTATATGATCCAGTTTATGATCAAATCAAAAACAAATCCTTGCAATCATATTCCAGTATAACTTCATTGAAATGTGAAATCATTTGCTAAATTATGTATTACAACAACAAAACAAACCCAATGAACTAGGCAAAAATTATCATTAGAATTAAAAGAAATCAAACCTCATGAAAGAGGTGATATTATTATTAGGCCAACAAGATATTTGCAAACAAATTCTTATATTTATTTGCAAGGTTTGGGCATGCTCACTATGCCTGATGAAGGATGGGTGTACCTGAAAGCTTTCAAATAAATACAACAATTTATTTGAAAATATCTTGTTGGTCTAATAAAAGATATTGCTCCTTCCATGAATTTTGCCTCCTTTTGCCTCTAGACCACTATGGCTACAACCTGGATACCTGACACATTAGAATTAAATGCACGGGGAAGAGCCCAATTACTAAGGAAATGGAGGACTTGAACGTCTTATTCAGATTCATAAAGCACCATCTAGCCTTCCTGGGCATCTTGACAGAGCATGTAACATTTCACTGACATTTGTTTCTACATCTGAATTAATGTTCACCTGAGTCAAGGATTACACACGTAAGTAAATGTGTTAGCTCGAGATAAAAAGGGAGAAGCGATGCCAGGAGTAGCTAACAGACAACAACATTGCAGGAAAAAGGATAGCTTGAATAGTGTGCCATCAAGATCTCTTAAAAAGAGAGAGGGTCGCTAACACGTGTGGAGTGAAGAGAGATTAGCAGGAATCAAGTAGACTATAATGAACCATGAAGTTAATTGACTCCCTCAGAACTGGCTGAATAGAAGCGCTGCTGCCACTGCAGGGCAATGGGTTTTAAACTTTAGTTGGACCAGGAATCAACCCCTAAGCTCCTTGCATCCACACCTGTTGAGATCCGCAGGCAAAACTTATTTATTCAACATGGCTTTCTCTCATGAACTTTTACCTGGGCAACCCCTTGCTCTCACCCCATAAACAACCAAATACCAAAAAAAAAAAATTATCCCAGTAAACTAAGCAATGCCTATCATGCTGGGAAAGGAAGATCTGGTTGCTGTTTCTCTTTTTATATACTCAGGAGCTGCCCAGTTCTTATCAAAATAGAGGACACATAGAAGCTCACTATTTTTCAAAACCAGCTGGGCTCTATGTCCCCTCTTTTCATCTTTCATGAGTAACAGAAGAAATAAAGCATCCGTGGTTTGGTTAATTCAGCTTCTGAGCAAATCACTTGTTAGGTGCAGAGACCTCTGTGGTGAAGCTGTCCAAACTTCACTGGGAAAAAGCAGAACGGTTCAGATAAAATAGTATTATAGAGCAATGACCCTAAAACATATTATTTAATGGATAATGGAATGATATGAAATGATATTTTCAATTACATTCTATCATTAAACCATTCTATGTAATTTAACAAAGATTGGTGTGCAAACCATGAAGTGCCATAAGGTGACTTAGACATTCTATAGAAAGGAGTCTACAGAGTTTTTTTGCATAAGGAAAACCCAGATGCTTTGTACTATGGAAATATATGAGACTCTTGTGATAAGTTAGAGCCCACAACTAAAATTCATATTAATTACTAAAGTGATAAAACCTGCCGGTTCATTATCTACCAAAAAGTGCAATAAATTTATGCTAACTTGGCAAACATCCAACCATTGGCCATATCAAACCTACAATTACCTTCAAAATGTTTTCCAGGAGGATAAAAGAGAAGTATCGTGTTTTCATTATACAAACATTACAACACCTAATCTTGGGTTTTATTTATGCCACTTGCAGTAAACATGGTACTACATTTGTTAACTTAATGAGAACGTGCCCAGGCAGATTTGAATTACAATTCAAGCCTGGAGGACTAAATTGATTTAAGTTAATCTGGCATTTTAAAGGAAATCATCATTATCTAATTCACAAAGAGCTATTTGAAATGGCTCTAAAGAAAGCTATTTCTCTGTTGCTTGGACCAATCACTCCGAAAGGTCACATGCCGCTAAGGAGGCCTCCTTAAACTGTGAAATAGCTTTGAAAATATTTCTATTAGCATCTAACTCAGATTGTTGTAGCAACCATCTTTCTGAGACCAGTAACAACTACCTGTGCCTGAGAGAGATGAAAGAGGACAGTAAGGCTTAGGAGCCTGGGGTCTATCACAGACTTCTTGCATGACCTTAGGCAATTCAGCCAGAGGGCTGTGCAAATATTAGATTTTTTGGTGTGGTGCCAGAGCCAAAAACTCTGAAAAATGATTATTTTTTTATTTATCAAAAATGAAAGTGTCATTTCCCCCCTGCCGTGCACGTGTCGCCTTTCGCCCCGTTCCCTTGCTCCCAAGTTCTTACCAACAATCAGGAAAACAAAATAATTTCCGTTCAGGTGAAATGAGATGTTCATTTGAAATAAAACATTTTTTTTTTAATTTTGTTCAGAGGTATTGTTTTACTTTTCCCCACAACTTTAATTAGGCTAAATGGAGCGTGATTAACAGCATTACAAATTCCAAAAATGAAACATTCTGACTTATTTTTTTTTCTCAGTTCTCTTTGATTGAATCTATTCATTAAATTGGACCCAAATGTATCAGTAGTCCTACCAAAACCTGCTTTTCAGTGAATAAGTTATTTGGGAAAAATTAAAGCAAGCCACTTTGGGCCGAATTTTACTGGTATTTATTTGCTTATACCTAAGTGATTTCAGTAGAAGTCAGACATCTAAATACCTCAATCTCTTTGCTTCATCAGTAGCTATCATGCCATTTTTCTATGTAAAGTTGATTTCCAGTAATGGTCTCCAAACAGAAATGGCTAACAGGTGGCCATGTGTTAACAAATATTTAATACTGAATAAAGGGCACAAGGACTCTAACAAATGCCCCTTGTAGAATGCAGGCCATTGAGTTTCAATGAGTGTTTTGTTTCCATTTGAGCCATAGCACGTTTCTTGGGAAGACACCTATTCTTAACATAAAGTTTTCAAGTCATAGGAAATCTATCACATACCTAAGTAAAGTGTTAGGCAGGAAAGGTTCATTGGGTAGATGTGATATCTTTTATTAGACCAACTAAATAGTTGGAAAAAAGTTTTTTGCAAGCTTTTGAGCACAAACATTCTTCTTCCGGCAATGGGAGACTGCTGATGTTATGACTTCTCCAAGCTAGAAGAGGAGCTAGGGTGAATGAGAAGTCTGTGAAGATGCAAATAAGTAAAATGTTCTCACTCCAAGGTTGACTGGCCCTTTCGGGGGAGCTGAGCACTCTCACCCTCAAAGAGGGATCACCTGCCTCCGGGCTGAGATTAAGTCAGGGGTGGGCAAAATATGACCCGTGGGCTGGACCCGGCCCACCAGACCATTCTATCTGTCCTGTGGGGCCCCTAAAACATTTAGAAAATTAGTTATTATCTCTCCTGGCTGCCTGTCAAAGATGACAATGCACCAGCAGCAGCAGGACTCAAGAGGAGCTGGCTGCAGGACCTAAGGGCAGCAAAACCCAACAGCCACAGCATCAAGACCCCACCCCCAGACCTCCCCTCCCCAGCCCCAACCAGAAACCTCTGCCCTATAACCCTGGGGTGGTTCCCCCACCCTCATGCAACTCAGCTAAGAACACGGGGAGAGGAAAGGACTGTCGGCGATTGCCCCTGTCCTCAGGGCCAGGCTGGCTCCTGCTGCATCCTGCGGACCCAGCCATGCAGCCGGGAAGCATGTGGTGCTGGAGCAGCTGGTGAGTGGGCAGGGGGTAGGGAGAAGGTGTGACAGCAGGTAGGAAAGTAAGGAAATGGCGATTGCAGTGGTGGCAGGCAGGAAGATGGGTGGCAGCAGGCAGGAGTGCAGTGACAGCTGGGTGGAAGTGTGGGGCCCACACTGGTGCCCCAGGGCCAGGGCTGGTAGGGGTCTAGGATGGAGCAGCATGAGCACAGGGCCTTGGCTGACTCTGCCCCTTGTCCTGCTGGTGCAGCCTGGCCTGGGTTCATAGAGCCCCTGCAAGCCCATGACTCATGTTTCTGCCACCCTGCCCTGCACCCCTGCTGGCTCTGGCCACAGGGCACCAGCACAGGACCTATGCTCCCGCCCAGCTGTCACTGCACTCCCACCCACTGCCACCGCTGCAACCAGTATTTCCCTGCTTTTCCACCTGCTGCTTTTACCCCTTTCCCTCCACCCCACCTGCTGGTTAGCTGGCCACTCCAGCAGCACACACTTCCTGGCTGCATGGCTGGGTCTGCAGAATGCATCTGGAACTGGCCTGGCCTGGCCTCCTTTATTCCTGGCTGGCTCTGTGCAGTGCTGGCCGGGCCAGGCCAGCTTCTGCTGAATTCTGCAGACCCAGCTGTGCAACCAGGTAGCACATTGTGCTGGAGCAGCTGGTGGGGGTGGAGTGGGGGGAGGAGGGGAGGCAGGGAAGTAGCAGTGGCAGTGGTGAGCAGTAAGGTAGGGATGTGGCAGGAGAAGGGCAGCAGTGGCAAATGGCAGGGAGGAAAGTGGTGGTGAATTGGGCTGCTGCCCCAGGACCAGCAGTGGCAGGAGTGCTGGTAGGAGCATTGGTAGGCACTCCATTTGCTGCTAGCCCTGAGTGCCTCATGGCCTGGTGCTGCTCCTGAGTGCCTCATGGCCTGGTGCTGCTCCTAGTGGCAGAGGCAGTGGGCACCCACATCCCTCATGCACCTCCCAGCACCCCCTGACACCAGCCACCCTCCCTCTCCACACATGCCACAACTTTCCCCCCACACACTCACATTTCCCCACAAACCCCATACCCACCCACACCCCACATATCTACACACACCTATACTCTGCCAAACCCCACACCCCACATAACCAAACACCTACAACCCCCCACAAACCTATACCCCCCCACACCCTCTCAGCCTCCTCACAATATACAAGAGTAAGGCTTCATTTTCAACTATTATACAACCATCTCTATGTATACTGTGCAAACACATGTAAATCAGGACAAAAATCTCTTTTGAAGTCTAATTAATGAAAGTTGCAGTAGCTGTTTTATTCTTAGAATATAATTTGGTATTCTTCAGGTTCCAAGATGGCAAAGCCCCTTGCTGAAAGGGGCACTTCTGGGGACAAGGGGAGAGACTTCTGGTGACAAAGGTCAGGGGCTGGGGGTGGGACATCCAGTCCTAAGACGGTGACCGGGGCCGCAGCACCTGTCAAGGGGTGGGATTACCCATGCAGCCCTCGACAGCTTGCCAGAACTCAGTAAGTGGAAGTTTGTGATTATGAGACTAGATGTGGTATTTTATATTTGAAGTCTAAAACCACACCCTGCAGGAAGGGCCAGAGCAGACATTAGGAATATGGGATCAGACACTTCTGGTTGGAAGACTGGTCAGCAGTCCCAGTGGCTATCTACAGTTTATCACCTTCCTTTGTCTGAATGTATTTAGTTTGTCTCCAGCGAGTCTGACCTTTCCCAGCCACTGTAGTGTTCAGTACATGGTTTATAGATGAGATCACTACATGGACAAGTGGTGTTCAGTGAACAAAACATAGTAACCCTAATATTGTCCTCACTTGCAGCAGGAAAAGCTAAATGTGCTGTTTCTAAGATGCTCTGTCCTGCTGCTGTGGTTTCAGCCCATGTGATGATGGCTGTGATACACCATGGGCAAATCAAATGGGGTGAGACCAAAGGAGCACATTGTATACTCCCATCACCTTAGAAGAACTGGAGGGAACAATAAGCCTTGGGTGAATCCACTGTCCAAATTAAAAACAGAGTGGTAACTAAAATTAAAAGGAGTGTGGAAGCATAATATGTCATTGCAATGCAGCACAATCTGTACACTTGATGCCATGTTACATTAGAGAGGGTCTGTTAGGTTGCTCTGTGTTTTTGAGCCTATGTTAGAAAGTGCTCTTTAGGTATTCACACCATTCCCGATTCTCTCTTGAAAAAGTGCTCTGGCAAGTATTAGTGTTATGTAAAAACCCAGAAATTCATGGAAATCGTGTGTCACTTACTGCTGACTTACAGAAATCATAAGTTGGGAACGCATTTAATTTCCTCCTCTTTTTTTTTTAGAACTGTAACTTTATGCCAAGAGACTTTCATATTCGTGATGTTCCACCTGTTCTGAGACTGCTGGAAAAATGAGAGCTGTCAAGTTCTTCATGATAATGATGCAAACATCAAAGCCTCAAAGACTATTTTGAGATTTATCTGGCACTTAAGAATTGCAGCGTTCCAAGTGTGACTCAATTGAACATGGCTGAGGTGGTCTCAGCTGAATTTGGATACACCCCACCTAGATGGAAGTGGTACGCAGCCACTTCTAGGCACTAACACATGCATTATTGCAGGAATTAGTCCACATCAAATACATGTTTCTGTACTGCTAGCTGCATGTAGACTGAAACCTACTTAAGCAACAGGGCTTTTTCTGAAGTCCACTGAAGTCAATGGGAGTTCTCCTGGGAGTCAATGATGCTTTAATTAGGTTAACAACTCTTACCTGTCTCCCATCATCTTTCAGAAAGAATAAAATCAGCGTTATACAACTACAAGTGTAATTTAAGCAGCATGCTGTTGTCACCAGTGCGAACTGTTCTCCTGTAAAATGAGTTGTACAGACATCAGTAGTGTAAGAGTGATATTGTAGCCATCACGGTTCAGAAATTAGGTGAGATGCAAGGATTTCTTGGGGTGATATGTTTTATTGGACCGACTACATCATTGAAATAGAGTTAGACGATCTTTTGAATGCGAGACCTTGTTACTCAGGTCTGATCACAAGGGACCAGACACAGCATAGTAAAGGACAGCCCTGGAAGGGGAGTGAAAAAATGTCAGTCTGTAGTGGCTAATTTAAAACTGGAAAATAAAACCTGACACTCAATACAAAACATCAAGCAATGCAAAGCTGGGGGTGTTACTGGAATATTGTAGTGGAATCTGTCTTCTATGTCTTTAACAGTGTTGTGGACAATGGATCCTACCCCTCCCAATCATGCTTTTCACAGTACAGTTTTATTGTGTGCAGTGAAATACAACTCTGCCATTCGTACCCTTTTGAACCGTTCAATGAGGGTTTCCATCTAGGAGACCCCAGAGTGTAGACATAGATGAAAACCACAGCATTACACTTGCTGAGATAGTATAGATACCATGCCAGACCCTCAGCAGGATGAATTGTCATCAGCTGATACCAATGCTGGATACTGCTCGGTTGTTTAAATTAGGAGAACTTTGCTAGCTGGATTTGATTACCAGCATTTACGACCCTGGCGCTGCAAACAATCCACTCCTTGTATACTATGTCATATCCCACCAAAAGGAAAGACACTCCTGTGTTTCAAGAGTGAAAGATAAGAGTGAAATCCAGTACCCTGTTGCATTACTGACTTCCTGCTGGACCTTGGGCAAGTCACTAAGGTGGAATTTAGGCATCTAAGTCCATGAAGGTGATCCAGAAACCTGCTTGCGCAATTAAACTAGGTATTCTTCTTGTCTGTCCCCACTAGGTTTAAGGAAGCAGGGTCACAGGCAGGATAATTGGTCCCCAGCTGACTCTGATTGCATTGGGCCTGGCTGCCAGTTATGCCCAGCTGGTCCCAATTATCTGCAGGGGTGTAGCCACCTGAGTGTAAGTGGCAAGTTTCCCAGTGTTTTCAGGCTATTCACTACATGCCTCAGATGCTTTTTCTGTGTAGCTCTTGGCTGAATCTCTGTCTAGTTCCTAGTCTGGCTCCTGGTTTTTGACGCTGCTGGCTCATAACTCCAGCATCATGTTGTGACTGCCTACATCCTGGTTATGCTGTTGACACAAGGGACCTATTGAGGTATGTATGTTCTGCATCAGCGGGCAGAAATTCACAGCACTAGTGATGGTGTTGTCCCTTTTCCATAAAGAGTTTGAGTCCTTAGCTAGCATGGGGAGACCTAAATTGAGAGCCCAGCTTAGCTTGGGGATATTCAAATCCACATCATTTAGCTCCTAGCAGACAACATCAGTGGTTTTGGCACTGGCAAATCTTCTCCCTACTCCTGCTGAAGCAAAGTATTCATGATTCCCTGGGTGAAAAAGAAACAGTACATGGAAGCGTACCTGTAGTGATTTGGGAATTTGGCAGGGAGTCTCGGTCTCTAATCTTTGCTCAAGGTCTGATGCCACTTCTTATCAAAGTCACTATTTAAGTTGAAGCACTTAAAGCTGGCTATGCAGCGTGGTTTGGAACATGGGTCTTTGTCACCCCTCTCTGGTGAGTGTCCTACTTAACTAGATGAGAGAGCCGCATTTTTGTGTGTTTCTTCTTTCTTCCCCAATAAATCCTAAATTCTTGTTTGCAAAGTGGCACAGCTTCAACACTTGGCACCAAGAGTAGTTTCCCCCTTCCCAGAACAGCCAATAACCAGGTACTTGGTGTTCACTTAGCAGGTGAACAATGGGGGTTTGACACCCCCCCCCCCAAAAAAAACAAACAAACCCTGTGTTTTTGAAAGGAGTAATTAAGGCACCGAAATCCAAGAGGAGGCTGCAAACTGAATCCTGATCAAAGCTGCAAGAAGGGACTTAGCATTTGTTGCCTAGGAGATGGGTAGAATTTAAGGCTTCCTTTTCATCTTGTTGGTCTAATAAAAAAGATCACCTCTGTCCGTGAGCCCCGATTGCTTTTTCTTCTACACCAATATGGCTATAACCTGGATACCTTCCTTCTCAGCGCTTACTATTAGCTGCCTTGTGCTATTGCTCGCTGTTGGGAATTCCTCAGATGTTTTTCTCTTCCTCCCAGCACTGTACAGAAAGATGAGTTGTCCAACTTCTACTACAGCAGCCAGGCACCTAAACATTCAACATCGTGATACCAAAGTCCCTTTGTGCATCTAGCCCCTAGGTACTTTGTGCCTTAGTTTCTCAGCTGTGAAATGGGGTGTTGTGTGTATAAAAATCATGAAGATACTGTCCTGGGAATAGTGTATGCATGTCTAAGGTTATACAATTATGGTAGCAGAGATATGTTGGCTTTGAATGTGAAAGAGTGTGTGGCTGTGCTAGTAAAATCCCTGGTGTAGATGCTGCAACACTGACAAAAGCACCCTTCTGCCAGCTTAGTTTGTATTTGGTGAGGAAGCAAAAAAACACCCTTTCTGGTAGCATATGCTCCGTGCGCAGAAGCTTGGCCGCCAGCATAGCGGTGCCAGTACAGCTGTAGCAGTGAAGGCAAAGCTAGAGACGGATGTTGAAATTAGTTGGTCTCCATGTACTTGCCAGAGTCTAGTTGCATGGGCTGCTTTGTAGGACAGGGTCTTTAGTTTGTGGAAATGGAACTGAGCTCTGATTAAGCTGATACCCAAGTAAATGCATTTAGAGAAATACTTTTGGATGATAAATATAACCATTAAAGTATTTCAGATCCAGAAAGAATAGGATCACTATAATACTGCATTCCCACGAAGTCACTGTTGACTGTTCAATGTTTAAACATAGAGTATAGTAAGAGTTTTACAGCTTACTTGCTGAGAAGGCAAATACAATTAATTGTAGCACTGTGTTGCATTCAATAACGTTTTTATAATCTAAATTGCAAATTACCAGCCACAATATTTAGGTCAATTAACAATGTAAGCCTGAACTGAATTACTGACTTTCTAGTTCTCTGATGCATGTTTTCCATGAAATATTTGTAATATAAAATTAGTAAAGGTATTTAAAAGTGAAGGCAACATTTTAAGTATTATTATGAACATTTCCATAATCAACACTGTTTCCTTGCCAACACAGATGTTTTTATTAATCATTTCTTTTAATTTATGGATTATTGTTATAAATAGCTAAGCAGATGCAATTAATTTTCCATTTGCTTCTCTCAAAATAGATATCTATGTTAAGTATCACATAGTTGCTTTAAATATATCATAAAACTGCAGTGGAGTGTGAAGTTTTTAATGCTTCCACATGCTTTGTCAAATATCAATATATGGATTGCTACATATTCTGAACAGCTTCATTACAATGGCTGCAGATCTTGCCATTATGGCTTCATATCATAGATTTCATAGACATTAGGGCTGGAAGGGACCTCGGAAGATCAAGTCCAGCCCCCTGTCCCAGGGGCAGGAAATCAGCTGGGGTCACAGGATCTCAGCAAGCTAAGCATCCAAATTTCTCTTGAAGGAGTTCAATGTGGGTGCTTGAACCACCTCTGATGTCAGGGTATTCCAGACCTTGGGGGCTTGGACAGTAAAGAAATTCTTCCTTATGTCCAGCCCAAAATGGTCTTGCAGGAGTTTGTAACTGTTTGACTTTGTCATCCCTTGGGGCGCTCTGGTGAACAATTATTCCCCCAGATCCTGGTGAACACCCCTGATAAACTTAAAGGTAACCATCAGATCGCCCCTGAGTCTGGTTTTCCAGGCTAAAAAGCCCCATAGCTTTCAGCCTGTCATCATAAGGTCTGTTTTTCTGACCTCTGATCATGTGTGTGGCTTTTCTTTGGACTCTCTCAAGCTTTTCCACATCCTTTTTGAATTGTGAAGCCCAAAACTGGATGCAACACTCCAGCTGCAGCCTCACCAAGGCCGAGGACAATGGGAGAATGATGTCCCAGGGTTTGCTTGAGAAGCATCTATGGATGCAAGCCAGCATTTTGCTTGCTTTACTAGCTGCAGCATTACACTGAAGGCTCATGTTTATCCTGTGGTCAATCGTGACCCCCCAAGTCCCTTTCATCTGTAGTGCTAACAGCACTGCCAAGCCTACGAGCATGCTACAGGTTTTTCCTCCCAAGGTGGAGAACGTTGCATTTTTTGGTGTTAAACACCATCAGGTTCTCATCTGCCCATTTCCTGAGCCTGCCAAGGTCAGCCTGGATCATCCTCCTGTCCTCAGGTGTGGATGCTGTGGCAGGCCAGCAGGGGGCGCTCCCGTTTTGAGCCGCCCATCTCCCTGC
>JAGPOW010001296.1:129812029-129825942 GCA_030014935.1 Caiman crocodilus
TTTTTTTATTTAGATAGTGTCTTTTTCTCAAGGTAGGAAGGTGCCTATTTGGGACTCAACACTCATTGACTTTTGCAGTGCAAAATCCTTCAGGTTAGTTTGAAAATCTGAATGTGTGATGCCTCTAATTTTCCATATCTAAAAAGGGAATTATATATTTACCTCTCAAAACTTCAACTAAACTGACTAGAGTCTTAGAAATACTCAAGGCTGTTGGCTGAGACCTTTACTAGGCAAAATGACTGGCTTTTTGACAGTAGCTCTTGCATCAGTCTGAAGTTCCATGAGTTATTGCAGCTGTTAAATACTGGTACATAAAAAGCAGTGCCTACTGTGTTGGCTTTAGAGGTGTTGAACTTGATAAGAGCTTCGACCCTTCTTAAATATATTTGCATTTTAAAATTTGATTCCTACTTGCATACACTTACTGGTGAATGCAGTTGCATAGTTGACTTACCCAAATCCTGTATGGAATTGGAGTTTTGAGTAGGGAAGTGAACCCAAAATGGGTCCTGTCCTATTCAGACTGTTACATCTTTGGCAAAAAAAACTTGGTTTGGAGGATCATATTAATGCCTTTGGGAAAAGCTATGTTACAATGGAGGGATGACATCATTTACTGTCTGATAGTGAGCATCACTTCTCAGATTGAAATTGTCTCATTGTTTACTGGTTTAGTCCACTGTACGACCCTCCAACCTTCTCCCTGTGACCTCTACCTAAACAGTCCCTAGAATATAGATCTCAATTGATGCCTTCTTTTCAAGGAAATAATGGTTCTTTGCTAGTACTACAAGGCTTACGGCAGAGTACTCTAGTCCTCATCTGACTTCAGTGAAAGATGCGGGTGGCTGCTGGTATCTAATGGAGGATGGTATTGGGCTTATCAGTTCATAAAAAGTTCCTGCTACTGCTTAAAGCAGGATAAATACCATTTTTGTCATGGCTCCTGTGCACAACTGATATTTCACCTTGTCCATTGTCCTCTTCCAAGTTCAAATCCAAAATGGGGAGATTAAGTTACAAGCACAGACTCTTACATAGCTCTTCCTTTTCATTCATTGCACGTGCACAATGGGCACGTCTGCATGTCACCAAACAGCAACGTTGCTGTGGCACCATGCTTTAGCACTTCCAGAAGTGGAGTTACCGCACCGTGCATGCGGTGCATGGTTGGATTTCACTGCTATGTTGCCATAGCAGCACACTGTACCAGAGAAGCACACCACTACGGCAACATAGCTGGTGATCACGTGCAGACCTGTGTGATCGCTATGTTGCTGTAGAGAGAAGGAAGGAATTGTCTCTAGAAGACTCAGTTCCTCTCTATCTCTTCCATTGCTTCAGTGGGGAAGTAACTTGCTACTGGTCCTTAGCAGGGCCAGGTGTGATGGTGGGTATGCGGAAGGATAGGGGTAATGGGAAATTAAATTTGGGCGTACGTACCTATGTAGACCTGGCTACTGGCCCTTATTTATGCCTGTGCAATTCTGAAACACTCTCTGTACTTGAAACCAAACTCTATTTCTAATGTCAGCTTGAGAGACCAGAGTGTTTAATATTAGAAACATAAGAGCCACTTGAGTACAGTTTAGCCAGCCTGCATATTCACTGGGCTTGCTTTTTGTGACAGGATCTGCTACAGCATGTGGTCAACTTCCTCTGCTTTCTTTTTTTGCTTGCATGCATTTGAAAGCTTGAAAGAGCTGTATAAAGCAGATGTTAATGTTTTCACATCTAAAGTTTCCCCCTTTTATTACTGTGCTCAAGTAGAGGAACAAAATGGAACGGTAGTTTGTGTTTTTTCCGAAGGATATGGCTGTGGTTTTCATTCCGGGAACATATTTCAACTGCTTGCTCAGCATGCCTGGAGAGATGATTTTGTCAGCGATGCCGTCATTGATTCTCTCTAAGTGTACAGAACATCGCTATTTCTGCAAGTTGAATTAGTGGACATTTGAATAAATTTTCAGTATGATTGATGAGAAGTTCTATGCACTTAAGAGACAAGTGGGAGATTAGCATGGATGGATGATTTCTTGCATTGACAATAGAAGTTTATCACATATCGCAGAGTACATTTTTAAGAAATAAAACATAATTTAGATTAATATCCCTAAATGAAAATAAACGATAAACTACGCTGTAATTATATTCTTACTGCAGTTATGAACACAACTGTTCAGGCTTTCTTATTGTTACAATACACTTCTTTGTAGAATGGCCATAGATGCTTTATTTTCATAATTGCTTTATGCTTGTTTCTCAAGACAATGGAAATAGTGGTACTCTGGCTATGATGTCAGCAAATTGGAATACGAGGAGCTTGTGCTTAGATTGGTTAGAGTTTACTGCATTTTCAAGCTGTGTGCCAGCAAGAAAAATGGCTTCCTTAGCCTCTCATTTCTTCAGCTGAAACAGAGAAGCTTCAATACACATGAAGAAAAAGCAATTAGTACTGTATTAAAAGTTTTTAAATGCATTGAAATAAATTTCTCATTTGTTTTCTAGAAAGAGTTTTTATTGCTCAGTAGCTCGGACATGCCTGTTTTACTGTTTTGTATGCACTTTTCAGCAGAAGGATTAGCAAGCTGAAACTTCTTTTTCCGCAAAGAGTGAGGTGAACCTTGGAAAATATCTGAATATACAAATTTCAGTCTATGGTCCAGAATGTGCTTTAAATGATTATTAAGATGTGAGAAGCCTAAGGTTTTAAAAATCAGTGCACAAGGTGGCTGGAATCTGATCCTGCACTTTCTGGATAGTCAGCATGAATTGCATAGACCATGCTCTTGTCACTTGAAACTTAGCAAGCACACCTAGCGCTTGCTGTGGCTTGCCAGCATGGCCTTACTTGGCAACTCACTTGCATGCATGCATACATGCTTATTCTAAACAAAAAAAAATGCACACAGACTATTACCATGTTTGGGATCAGGAAGGAATTTTATTCCGTGGTCAGATTAGAGTGGACTGTAGTGGGTTTTGCCTTACCCCATAAGAGGGGGAAGGGGAAATGGCCCTCTTTCTTGGATCTCTTGAGCTTATTTTAACAACTTTTGTATCAGCAGGACACTGGCCACCATTGGGCTGTCTATGGCAGGTTAGGGTGCTATGCTTTGTGATTGTGTGACAGGTTTTACTGCATAGTTTTAGTGATAGGTTAGACAGGGATTTTTATGAGATGGTTTAAATAAGGCTGATCCTGCTTTAGACATGGGTTAGACTAATGACTCCAGAGCTCTCTTCCAGCCCTAGTTTTATATGATTCTGTGCAACCCCCAGGCCTGCTGCAATTAAGTAACAGTGGTGGTTTGGCTGTACTTCCAATAAATAAGACACTGATGAGAATGAAGAAAGTCCTTGGTATGGACAAGAAGATACCCAGAAGTATGGACTGACACATTCGCTGTACCTGTTGTCTCCAATTTCCCCAGAACTGAAGTTCAGTCTCAGTCCCTGGTGTTCATCTTTAAGGTCCTCAAGGAGCTGGGGACAAAGTTTACTTTTGAATGATGTCTACAATTGACCACATAGGATAAGACTGAGACCAAGTCCATGAGCATACTACAAAAGCCGCTTGTCTGCAGAAGTGGTCTTGCAATAACTGATGCCAAGGAACTGCAATGATCAAGATGAAAGCAAACAGTGGGGTTTGTTAAAGGACAGCTCTACCTGAATTTTAATTACCATCTGTGGTTGCCACATAGCTCTGTACTAAATTGTAACTGGGAGCCAGAGGCTCTCATTACTTTAAAGGGGAAATGGCCACAGAGAGTTTCCTAGGGAGGATGAAAATACTGTTCAAATGAGTGGGCTGCAGAAGTATAGGCAGCCAGAGACCAGAAATCATAAGTGCTTGCTACAGAGCTAGGTATTCTACAACAGTATTATGGGGTGAAGCCTGCTGGGGCAGCGGTGTGCTTATTGCAATGTTAACTACTCCAGGATAGTGCTCTAGGGCTAGGGCTGTTTGGGAGGAAGGGACCCTGCTATAACTCCAGCCAGCAAGCCTACTCGGAAACACCTATGTGTAGCTGGGAAGAGTCACCTGACAAGAAGGTGCCGGGTTTAGGAGGTCCCTAAACCCAGGCAGGTAATCTGGCCCGGCAGGCAGCAGGGAGAAGAGCTCTTACCCAGAAGGGTGGCCGGGGAACACCTAGATGATAACAGCTGCCTGGGAAAAGCACTGATGATTTACAGAGAAATCCAACCCATGGTGAGGGTAGTTTTGTTTTATAGCCAGTGAACTGGGATTTAAGTCTGGACCCAATGTGGGGATAAATTGCATTATAGCCGGTAGGCTTGCCTTTTTGGTTGTTATTTACACCAGTGAACCAGGTTGAGACTATCAGTGGTGAAGGAGGGTCCCAGTGGTGCTTGAGGGGCACACGGCTGTTGTGAACCCTGTTAGGGATTGGGGCTCATGGCTCTGAGCGGGGTGAGCAATAAGGTGCTGAAGCTGAGCACGGGTGGAAGCCAGGCAGGGCCAGGGAGTCCAATGCCCAGGCTGGGTAGAGACAGGGCCACGGACTCAGTGCCCAACAGGGCAAGGTGAGGGCTGGAGCCCAGAGGCCAGGTCTGGTGCAGTGGGCCTCGGCAAAGGGATCAGCTAGAGCAGAGGAGTGGTAGCCCCAGCAAGGGACTGAAGGCTTGAAGTGACCTGGTGGTGCTTTAGGGACCCAGTGCCCATCAGAGGAATTAACTCAAGGGTAAGCAAAATTATGGCCTACAGGCTGAATCCAGCCCACCAACTAATTGGATCCGGCCCATGGGGGGCACCCACCAGTTGATTCAGTCTGGCCCAAAGCTGCCCCCACGGCACTCTGCATGGGACCGAACCCAGCCCAGGACAGCTCGCACCACACTCCACCCTGCAGCAGCCACCTGGGTGGTTTTTCACTCCCCTTGCCTCCAGTGGCAGGTCCTGCTGCACTGTTCCAGGCTGGAAGAAAGCTTCAGCCAGACAGCTACTGCCCAGTGTGCCGGGCTCTGGCTCCAACTTCCAGCTGCCTTCCACCCACTCTGCCCACTTGGCACAGGCAGCTGGGTGGGTGGGAGACGGCCAGTCACACACTGGGGCAGGAGCTGCCTGACTGAAGCTTTCTCCTGGCCCAGAGCAGTGCAGCAGGAGGAGGAGCCACCATTGGAAGTGAGGGGAGTGGAGCAGCACCCAGGCAGCTGAAGCTGCGCCTGCAGCTGCACCAGGAGCAGCCCTGCCAGAAGCTGTGCGCTCTGGCTGGGGCAGGGTCGGTGGGCGTGGGCTGGAGCGTGGTGCAGGCAGTCCCAGGTGGAAGTAGGCGAGACTTGGCCCCATTCGAAGCACCACCCAGGTGAGTTCTGCTGCATGCAATCCCCCCACCCCACTCCCCCACAGACGCATGCTCCTTACACTCACTCTCCCACACCCTCCCACAGAGCAGGGTCTGCTCCACAATCCTGTCCTTTGATCTCAGCTTTGCCTACCCATCTTTCTCCCGAACACACCATCCATCCACAGCCCCACCCCACATAGGGACTTTTGGTGAGTTGCTGTGGCAGGGAGGGCAGGATACAGCCTGACAACTCATTAAAACTCTCTATATGGTCCCCAGCCCAAATAATTGCCCACCCCTGGATTGATTGATAACATCGGCGAGGCATAGGCATTTTTCTAGCGGGTGTTGGAGGCCATGAATAGCCAATAAGGCTGTAGGTGCCAGAGGCAATGATGGGCATAGAGGACAGTACAGTGCACAGCTTGTCTGGGAAGGACTCTCTGATCAGATATAGGCATAAACTTGCTTCAGGATCCTGGCTCAGTCTCTCTCTTCATATTACAACTATTCCATCAAAGGCATGGCAGAAGAGAAAAGGGGGAGAATAACCTAGGGGCCAGAGCAAAGCAAGAGCAGTGTGGCCACCAGGGAGCATCCTGCGATCTGGTAATGCTACAAGAATTATATACATAATATCCCTTCTTTTTCTGGAACAGATAAGGAATGCCTATTCCCCATTGTTCTCCCTTTCTCTGACCAGTTTTGTCACTAAGCTGCTGAAAAGTAATTCCTTCCAGGGGTACTCTGGTAATGTATATATAGAATCCATTTTGAGAGTTTAATGCTAATATTTTCCATCTGTGGACAGCCTGTGATGTTCAGACTCAAAGACCAAGATTTAGTTACCACTAATTTGCATAAAGTTAATGGGAAAATATATAACATATGTTTGGGATAATATATGTTTGATTATTTTTTTTTTTTTCTGAAGCAATGCCTTGGGCCATTAACCCTAGGTCATTACTACTCAAGGAAAATGCCCAGTCAAGGTCATCATTACTACTATGATGTAGGGTGCTGTAATAGGAAAGTATGAAAATTAGCTTTCCTCAATCCAGTTCTGCCATCCTTCCCTCTCCTTAGAAAAGAAGGAGCAAGCTGTCTTCTCAATTACTCTGGATTTACAGTGAATTTAATGAAATGATTAAACATTTACATGGCTGTAAATTGGAACAGAATTTAACCTCCTATCAATCTAGGTATCTACTGACATAGTTCCTGTTTTTCATACTCTTGTGCCCTCACAACAAATATCACAGACTGTGTTCTTGTTGACCATTCCAGTGGACCAGCCAATGCTCAAATAGCCCACGGAGACTTAAATCTTTTCCGTTTCATTTGAAATAAGGGTTGTAGGAAAGAGTTCCCCTGTTAAACACAATTAGATGCCAGGATTACATGCTGAACCTGTGACGTTTACCTAGTCTCATCTTGCATTCCCAAAATCATTATGTCACATCAGTGTGGGTCCCTCCTTGACACTGAACCTCTTTCTCCAGTTCTAGTTATCACATATCATCTCTGGAAGTTTTCTTTTCCCAGTGAAGCCTGGGAAGTGTGTTGACATTTTGCAATAAGCTTAGTCTACTTCTTGCCAGTCTCCACCTGTTCTACTGATAAAACAGTTACCAGGTATATTGGACTAGCCCATCTCAAGAGTAAAGTTTTCAGAAAGACAGTTCTGCAGTATCCTATAAAGAAGGCTGAGGTTCATTGGGACACTAGATAATTCTTTATTTTAAAAAAGTGGAAATGCTGCCATTAAGAACATGTCACTAAATTGTCTTTGTTTAATTGAATGGCCTTGCTTTAAAAAGTGTGGTCAGGGCTTTACATATTTGTTATGTTAAACACACTCACAAAAAGAGAGAGATTAGACCTCCTCTTTAGGTGCTAGAATTCGACTCCAGGATCTTTTCTGGATCATGCCCAGAAAAAAAATCTTAAGGCAGGCAATTCCTTATGTGAAACTTCAAAGTCTGGGGAATAGTTCACAAAAGCACAGCCTAACCCTTAGCTAAGGAAGCTGTAGACACTGATGTTTTTACTGGTAAAATTACTTCAGTGCCTAAAGGTGTGCTACGGTATATGCCTATAACTGCTGTCATCTAAGCTGACCTGACCACCACCATGCCTCCATAAATAAGGCATCCCTATACCTGAGTTCACTGAAGAGAGGGATTTGGTAAGCAGCCTCTGAGCAGGCTTAATATAGTGAAAGCATTAAGTTCAGGACAAAGGATAGCACCTATATTAACTTTCATCCCAAATCTTTGGGGGCTGTATCTTCTTATGCACTCTTTGCTATTAAAGAACCTGTCAGAACACGGGACACTCAGGTTCTTTATCACCCTTAGCCTTAGGGTCTTAACTCCTATACTCCCCAGCTCCCCAGAAGAAGAAAATTGTTGAGCGCCTTCAAGGGTTGATGTGCAAAATATATGCACTTTTCTAGATCTAGTATGGACATGTATAGCAGTGTGTAACAAGGCACTGATCCCAGGTGCTGTTACAGTCCAGAGAGCCTCACCGGATCCAGCCATGGGGGAAGACTTGCCAAGAGGTGAAGGACTGGCAACACAGCAGAAAGAACCAGTACGATGACTTTGGAGGCAGACATGGCAGCCTCTGTGCCCAACGCATTGGGGATCCAGGTTATGGGATGCTAGACCCATCTCCTATTTGTCAGGAGGGGCCTGGCCAGAAGATAACTGTGCAGGCCCCAGAGAGTTTCACCAGAGAGGGGAACACAAGCAAGGCACAGCTTGGCAAGCAGTGTGGAGGCACAGGACTAATGTGAGACCCTGGACCAGCAGATCAGGATGGAGTTGAAGCTGGGTGTCGAGGGCCAGGATTCATCAGTAAGAAAGACAACCCATAGAGCTACAGCAGAAGGGAAGCACTACCCATGACTGACAAGATGGGATTGTAAAGGGTTCCTTTATGGGGATCCTGTATTGGACTAGATGCTTGGGGTCCAACAAGTCAAGGTGTTTTTCTCCAGTGGACTTAAACAGGAAACCAGCCCTGCTGGACTTAAGTTATAGGAGGATTGAGAAGAGTCAATTAATTACATAAGTGTATGACTGTTAATTGGTTAGCCCATTTAACTAATTGATCAATTAGCCCTTGATAGACTTGATCCCTGTTCATCAAGAAGGGGATTGATGAACCAGATGAGAGACAAGTTAATTGATGTGATGCGAGTGAGAAATGTATCACAGTGATGCTGGATTCTTATTAGAGAAATCAATTACAGAATTGCCGAAATTTGATGACATGGTGAAGGATGCCGATCGGAGGTGTAAACCAGCGATAAGTTGCAATAAGAAGTAAACCAGGTAACTGGCAGAAAGACGGTCAGTTGAGTACCAGGCATCAATACTTCACCCTTGGGAGGGTGAGACCTGCAGTGGGTCACAAGTTGAAACCTATATTGGTGGGGTAAGAGAGTGTGTAGGGCAGGTGGAGCCCTGTGAAGGAAGATCATGAGTCACACTGCTCACTACCGCAGCAACCATCTCTTCTTAGTCTTCTTCTTCTTCAGTTTAACCTCAAGACATATCGAGCGAGCATTAAGGGAGGTGATCAAGAGTGAAAGAGAGTGGCTATAGATCTGTCATCGCCAACTACAGATTTTCCACAAAGTGTCTGAGTGAAAATTGGGCAGGTGACTGAAAACAGGGTTTCAAATATAACACAGTTGAATGAAATGTTTCTATTATAATCTAATAGCATATTTATCAATAAAGTTTTATTGCCCTTTTGTAAAGAATCATTTACAACAGGGCAATAACATTTTATTGATAAATATCCTGGGTGTATGCATGTATGTATGTGTCATAATAGTCTTATTTTTACTCTTTAAATAAGAGGCAGTATGATTTATATTTCCCAAACAGTGTTCAAATTCTGGCAGTTTGAATTGAATTGATTAAGCAGTATTTTCAGTACTTACCTTTACACAGGCAAGTACTGAAAGGAGACTCTCAGGCTGATAGTCCTGCCATCCTTGACCCCACTATTACAGCCTTTAGTTGAACTTACCAGTATCCTCTTGCACAAGTAATTTTATGTCAATGGCCTAACAGTCGTAGTAACAAACCAGTTAAATCCGCTGAACTTTTTAATCGTTTCCTTTGGAGGAACATGATTGCATCCAATTTATTTTGGCCAAATTCTATCTTGCAATTGTATTACTTGTAACTCTATTTACTCATTGATGTTGCTTTCAGTTTACACTAAAGTAATCAAGAAAAGACTTGGCCATTGGCTGAGCACCCATATAATTTTCAAACTCTATAGCCCAGGAAACTCAATCTTGTGACTGTAACTTGCACATTCAGTCAGCAAAGATTTCTCATATGGATTGGTAGCAGGGCTGGAGCCATATGGGCTGTGAAATATTGTGACTATTATGGGTTGATCGTTAGGATATTCTCTTTTGAGAAGAGGCAGAATCTTCCTAGTGATGACTCATCTAGTGTGTGCCCTGCATTGATATTTTTAGGTGCTAAAAGCCACCATTTCAATGAGACTGGGGTGTCGGAAATTTGTTCATGAAGTTTCGGATGTACAATTAAAGTGCCATCTGCCTCTAAGTTGCAGCAGATGTATAATTGATATTCAATGCTGATTTGCCACTTGATTTTTTTTTGCAGACATTGAATGCTATCATTGTTTATGCGGTAGGATTCTAAATGCCCCTCTGAGAATTCTCTTCATCACAAGTTCCCTACCAGAAGTATAACTACCTCTTTCCTAGCACTGGGAAGGTAGAAGTACTAAAAGATCATTTGCAGTATGCTCAGTCAAAATGTTACTGAAATTCAGCAGGAGGATGTGAATAGATAAGCAGCCTTGTGACATTTTAAAGCTTTCAGTGAGAGCTGTTAAGTCCTGTAAAATTGGGTAGCCATACTTTGTTAGAAGGATAAAAATGTTATTCCTAAATCTGTTTATCTTCTGCTCTAATTAGGGTCAGACCTCCACTGGAAGGATTATAGAGAGGAAAAGTGATGGAAATTCTTCCTTAGTGCCTTCCTTAAATGGAAGGATGGCTGTCCTATTTGGAAATACGGATATCTTAGCAGCAGAAACTTTTTATCTTGTGTGAAACCAAAAGGTCAACTGTAAAATGAAAGCCATAGGTTTTTTTCATTGTAAATGCTATCTAGATGGACATTCAAGTGAAAAACATAGCAGCCGTCTACCAACAGTGAACTTACCCAAGGAATTTCTGAATATTATAGAAAGGAAGTACTATGCATCTTTCGTGTTATCACTTCCTAGGCACTTTTGCCTTTGAAAATGTATTGTCAGTACTGGTTAACCAGTAGGAATTAATGTTGTGCTGTGACTTGCTTCTAAGGGTGTGGACACATGTAACAATGGAGCTGTTCCCAAATGTCTCTGATTGGGAATCTGTGCACAACTGTCAGGGGTCAGAGGTGTTTACATATACAGTGCCCTCTCAATCCAAGGAGAACGATCATATTTTAGGTGCTGAAGTGCTGTGGCTCATGAGAGGTGGGAGCAAGCCTTCTGCATGCCTTTCAGGGAACAACTGTTTTGGGGTGGGCCGGAATGCTTGCATCCATACTGTGGAGGTCCCAGGGGACGGATGAACTGTGACCAGGAATGTTTTGACTTTTTTGCTTTCTCTTCTCTCTCAAATATGTTCAGTGAACTTCAGTAGCCTTCACTTGACTAAATTCTGCAGCATGCTTGCCAGACTTGGGGGTGCCTCAGAAGGGGAGTTTGGTTTTGGGGTTCCCAGGGCTGTGGGACATGATGAGGGACCTCATTTTTGTAGGGAGTGAGGACACAGCTAGTTGTTAGAAAGGTAGCTGTTATTGACCAAGCATTGACGAGAGTTTAGTGACTTAAAAACTGCCAACAAAGGGGGGAAAGGTGGGCATGCACACCCAAGCTAGGGACAGACATTCAAAAAGCCTGAGCTTGAATTGATGCAATATTTGAAGGTTAGTCTAACCTGGGTAGGCTGAACCAGTTTATAACTGCACAAACATCCCCTCTGGACTAAGGAAATTTCAGGCATGTGGCTCCAGCTCGGAGCTTCCCTTCCCTTCCCTTCCCTTCCTCAGTGCTGAGCTGAGGGGTGTGTGGCCAGCTCGCAACAGGATGCTTTGATTAGGGAGGAGTTCCCGGGCCTTCTTGATAACAGAGCATTTATCAGCTCTGTTATCAGATGTTTATCACCCCATGGGAAAACAACTCCTCTCTCATTAGTTCAAGCTCTTCTTAAACAACTGTTTTCCAAGGAAGGGAACATTCCAAGTAGGGACATTACCAGCTACCTGTTGATTAGCTCCAAAAATCCTAAGCAGACACTGTCCTGTCTGCCTTACATGGACACCTCTCAGCATTAGCTAGCATACCTTATGCTGGCTACATCTGTGCTGTGGGAGGGAGGGAAGGATCCCTGCTTGAGCAGCGAGGTGGAGTGGGCAGGGGAAGCCAGGCAGACACTGCTATGCCTGAAAGTCTCTGCTAGAGCTCCAGTAAGGGAGCAGAGGGGAGGACCCGGGGAGGACCCAGGCTAGGTCTCTGAAGCACAGAGCCCAGCCCAGCCCAGCGAGCATGCCAGGATGCTGGGGGAGTATGATTTAACTTAAACCAGGAAGGGGTCTGGGGCAGACATGGTCAATTTGACCCAATTTAGTTAAGTCTCTGATTCTACATTCAACCAGATTTATCTCAAACCAGTTTCATCCATTTTCAAACTGGTTTATGTGCACTGAATATCTGTTCCGTTACAGGTTTAAACCAGTTTCTGATCACTGAAACCAATTTGTGTAATGTCTGTCCCTAGCCCCAGGCTGTGCATCAGAGCAGCCAGTTATAGCACTGATGTGGGAGTGAGGAGGAAGAAGCAATGCAGTGTGGGATGCCTGATCAGACTTATGTCATGGGATGCTTGGTCTCCACATCTCACCTTGATTCTCTTTAACTGGCTTAGAAGAATATTTTTATTTCCCAGTTATACTTTTGAATCATTCCTGGCAACTTTTCAAACCAGTTTAACAATAGCGTACATCTGTCTGCTTCAGATTTAAATGCAGTTTAAAGTGTCTAAGTGTTTCGTGTGTTTGTTCAAACTCTAAGATATTCCTTCTAAGAAGGACAATGGGCCTTGTCTGTTTCTTAGAAAAGAAAAAAAAAAAGAGCTTAGGTTTTTTGAGAACTATATAACTGGAGCAGAGCACCAGATCTTGTGAGCCTTATCATTGTATGATTGGAGTGTGAAGATTGATGATGTGGAACATTGCCCCATTTGTTGATTGTCCTGATTTTTTTTTGCTTTGCTCGCATACTGTCTGATATGTTGTTTTTTTTCCAATGACACATCAGCAGCGAACTGAATTCTAGTCAGCTTTAAAAAGGAAGACTTGCAAGTCATTTCATGTACAGCCAAGCCCATCCCTTGGACTCATCTAGCTACTTTCGAAATCCTGTTTTCCTGTTTTTCTCTCTCCCTGCCCCCTTTCCACAATGCTGTGGGAACAGACCCATACTAACTCTAGGATTGGATCACCTTTTAATGCTGTTCTATGTACAAAATAAATAGAGAAACTTTGTTTTCTTTGATCGCATTTAAACTGCTGCTACAGGTAACAACCATAAAGAATAATAACTAAGATTGAAATGTGGGCTTTAGTTAAAGTTAATTACCTGTGTATTCTCCTTGAAGCGTCCTGTTTTGATCTGTAACATTTCTTAAGTGCTTGGACTAATGCAGTTATGGGGGAGGTTACAGAGCTGGGTGCATTTGGCTCAGCTGCTCCTGCTGCCTCTTTCTTCTGATGCGGCTGCTGTCTCCCTATAGTGTCGGTCTGCTAATTGAATACCCCAGTTGTCTCTAATGCTTTTGTTGCTCCAAAACTGGTAGTTAATACAACTGAGCTATGCTGCAGATTAAAATGCCAACCAGGGAGGAAATTATTTTAAATGCCATCCCTTTGATTGTCTCCAGTGTGCAGCTTCCCAGCATTGTTTAAGCAGCACATTAGAAAAAGGAGCTCTTGCAGAATAAGGCAAATTTCAAGCCTTAAAAATACTACTTCCATGAACAGTTACCACAACCTTCCTCCTAGTAACATTATAGTCTATAGCAGTGGTCCTCAATCTTTTTTCACAGACCACTTACAAAATTGCTGAGCGTCTCAGCAGACCACTTAATAAACTTTTGTTTGTTCTGCAAATCAAAGCACACGACTCATATTTTAATATCAGTAGTCTTACCTTTCTAATGCAGTGGATGTGCCTGGGTTTTTTGAGCAAAGTTCTGGGAAGGCAGGTGTAATGTTTGTCAGCTTTAGCCTTAGGCCACCTTTCTGCGGACCACCCGAATGGTGGTCTGTGGACAACAGTTTGAGAACCTCTAGGCTATAGGATTGTCTGCTCCTTGGAGGAAAGCTGTCCGCTCTTTGGACGGTTCCCAAGGGGACCTGTGAACGTGGTACTCCTGAGCTGTTCCTGTAGGTGATCCTGAGCTGTTCAGCAGTATGGAATAATTTAATATTTCTCCCTTAACTTTATCTTTTCTGAAAGGCCATGAGCATAACGAGGAGT
>JAGPOW010001296.1:129829839-129840285 GCA_030014935.1 Caiman crocodilus
CCAGGGCAAATGTGTATTCTGCTTGCTACTGGTCTAAACTACACCACTTACAGAAAACAGTGCAACTTAGTTTTGATTCTGCCCTGTACTTTTTCAATGTCTGTACCTGGTCTAAACAATTGTACATACGTGTTTTAAGTTCTGTTAAATTCCACTTTGTGTAAGAAACTAGTATTACATTAACTGTTCTGGCATAATTGAAACAATGAAACCACCCTAGTGTGAGCATATTCACATCAGTGTTGTACACCAGTATAGCAAATCCAAGGAGAGGATGGCATAAAACACTGTTAGAGTGCATTAACTAATGTAAAATTAGGGCTTGTATTGGTACAATTACATTGCAAAAAAGAAAATTGTATTACAAAATTCTTCCTGATGAAATAGGTTTTTGTTGGAAAAGGGCAATAGGTTGAACCTGAAATGTTGTACCTTAGTTTTGATGAACTTCCAGTGTAGCATGGGTAGGGTTCCACAAGCCACTTCCTGGGCTTCCGGGCTCCCTGGATCTGGGACAGCCCTGCCCTGTGGATGGCTTACGGGGGCCTGGGTTTGCCAGTTATTCTCAGGGTCTAAACCAGGGACGGGCAAAGGCTGGCCCACAAGCCACATGAAGTCCACTGCAAGCCCAATTTCCCAGCAGCCCTTGCCTGTGGTATTGTGGCCAGTTGCCATGAAGACCCCAGGAGCGGCAGTGCCATGGAAGTGCAGGATCAGGATTTCCATGGAGACGGCCCCAGCAGTGCTGGCAGGATGCACGGCTGGGCAGGGAGCTGCTCTGGGGCTAGGATCTTGCAGCGGTGAAAGTGGGATCTGGAACCAGGGCAGAGCCATGATCCGCTGTCTGCACATCCCCGTGTCACCACTGCAAGATCCCAGCTCTCTACCCAGCCGCATGCCTTGCTAGTGTTGCTGGGGCCGGTGTCCATGGAAACCCTGGCCCCATGCTGTCACGGTGCTGCCACTCCTGGCGTCTCCATGGAACCCAGTCTAGTGATGCAGACGGGGGCTGCTGGGAAATGGAGTCCAGCTGCTAACTGGCTCCATCATTTTGCCCACCCCTGATTTTCCTGGGAAATCTAGTAGCTCTGTGAACCCCAACTTCAGCCAAGCTTCTTAAGGCGACATGGACACAAGCTTCTTAAGGTGTTCAGGCTGTGAAGGGACTCCCAACCTCTCACGTCAGCCACAGTTCCCAGGGCTTCCACATCCCCATCTCTGCTGGGGTTGGTAAGACTGGGAGCCCAGAAGTCCTGGGAGTTTGAGCTTAGCCTGAAGTCAAACTCAGGATCCCATACTGAACTGCTTTTCAGACTTCTGTCTGACCAAAAATTAAGATCATTTCAAAACAAACTTTTTTTCAACCTTTCTTTTTTTCTGTGGGAAATTTCAGAAACCTATTCTGAAATGGCCTGGGGTGTTTATTTTTCACAATCACCTGTGGCAGAGAGATGCTGACCTGTGGGCCATTCCCTCTGTGTCTAATGGATATTCTTCCGCCAGTTCAGTTTTCAAGGGGTGGCGTTTGTACCAATTAAGTTTCTCTGCAGGAAAGATCTGGCAATCTTAAGGCATTGACTTACGATTGTACTAACCACTTGACTGAACAAGGACAGTTTTAAGAGATTCAGCAATGTATTTAGGATGTGCCTAACTTTAGCACACAGGTAGTGCTGAGAAACATGTTAGGCATGAGCTCAAGGATTTTGATTAATTGAGGCCTACATTAACATATGAAATAAGCTGGTTCTCTGCTGTCTTTTGTACACGCTGGGCACATCCACACTAGATGCTACTGTGCAGTGGTTACTGAACATTTATTTAGTACTTGTATAAGCGAGTACTAAATAAATGCGCAGTAATCAGAGTTACTGCGCAGTACTGCCAGCAAATGTCTTTGAAGTGACGCTACTGCTCAGTAACCTAATAATACTGCTTGGTAGCGTATTAGCACTGTCTGTGCTGTGACGTGCTACTGTGCAGTATTATCCAGCTACTGTGTAGACGTGCCTACTGAGATGTTAACTACTTGTTTTCATTTGCCTAAGATTTGAAACCACTGTTGCAGACAGATGGCTTTTCCAAGTGCTGAATTCAAATTAATCCTTAAAAACAGGCCGAGAAATAATCACTCAACATCTTTTTTTTTGTGCACGCAATTACATGCAAGTAGTTGGGGCATGTGATCCAATAATACAGGATAGCTCCAATATTTGCAAAATGATTTCCAGAAGAAGTCGAGAGATCAGAAACCCTGACCTTTCTGCCTTTTAACAAAAGGTTGCGGGAGGTTAACACAAGCAGAAATGCATTTTTACCGTAAGAAAAGATGTCTTTGCCTCCTTATTAGTTTTTTTTCTGAGTGGGGCTAACAGGTTCAGTTTCATTGGACTGCCTGTTCGAATCTTTCTGAACTAGGGCAGAAGATTACCATGCTCCTTCCATGCGTATAGTAATCATTAGAGTCAGGGGTCAGTGAACTATGGATTGCAATATTCATCTGTGTTATTGCATTTACTTTGAAAACACAGTCATGTCCGTATCCTGCCTGCCTCCAGCCATGGGAGAGGAGAAGCGAGCCTGTTCTGCGTGTATTTACCTTTTTCATTATTCTACCCAAAGCTATCAGTGCTTCACACCTGATAAGCCTTTTCAGGCTCTGTTATTGATTGTTTTTAATCAAAAGGTTCAAGTTATTTTCCTCAATTGTCAGTTTTTTTCATGTCACTCTTATTATTGCAATTCACCAAAAGGAAGAGAATGATCATCTGGCTTGTGAAGAGCTCAGAAAAACCTCGTCTTGTGAAGGAAGCTGGTCTTTGTCTGATCTGGCATCAGACACTCTCAAAGGCTGTATCTGCTTTACACAAAATTGTCCACTGTTGCTCCTGCCATTGCAATCCAGCAAGTATAGCAACTGTGACTACTGGTAGAAGGGTAACTCTATAATTAGGCTCTAGTGATTAGGGCATTTATCTTGAATTTGGATGTCTGGCCCCAAGCCCCTGTTTGCATTGTACAGAAAATCTTTTTTCTTGTGGCCAGGTCCCCCAGATGAGAAATAATGCTTCTTTACAGGAATGTGTTGAGCATAATATGCTTTAGATCCTGGTGCTCACAGAGTCTGGTAGGGGGGACTGTACAAGTGCCTACAGTTTGCACATATAGATGACACGCTTGCTGGGAATACCAACAATGTCATCAAAATACTGCTGAGGTCCGGGGGCTAAAATACTAGTGGCTTCTGGTACTTTGCATTGACTTCTTCATCATTTCTGCAATGTTGGTGCTTTTAAGAGTTGTAACCATGGTGGGAAATGCAAAGAAACAGTGAAAATCTCCTAGGCTTCTTCCTAACCGTGCACAAATCTTTGGAGAGGAATATTCTTCTTCAATTGAATTTGATCTACTAGGATCCTGGTCTGTCTTTGTGCATTTGCAAGGCCAATGACAGTCCAAAGATATGCCTATAGTGAGTTTTTGGGAAGCAGGAAAACTGAGTAAGATCAATTCTGTGAATCATGAAAGACGAGAAATAAAGCACCAGCTCCTGAAGTCTCGTGCGTGTGTTTGGAAATGGGGAGTCTGATAAGAAGGCAGTTCCTGATGGTTCAGCTTGGATCCTCCTCTCCAGCTTATTTGTCAAAACTTTCTTCGGTTTATCTGATAGCAGAAGGCCCTCATCCTTTGAGGAGAATTTTTACAAACTGTTTACTGCAGTTGAAATGAAATGATATCACTTGAGGCTGCAAGTACTGATGCAATTACATGGAAAATGCAACTGCATCAGTTTTTTGCTATTATATATAGAGTTCGCCTGGGAGTTTAGAGCAGTTTTATTCCTCATTATGTAGGTCTTGTCTCTCATGACACTTTCAATCTCTCTATAACACTCTCTTTTTCCACCATGAAAAGGCTTAAAAATCACAGCAGTGAATATTAATAAATGCAACAACTTGGACCATACAAGTTGTCATGGCAAATAGCCACGGTACTGAAGATTCCTTGCTTTGAATCTCAGGCAACGCCACTGAGAAATGTCTCTAAAAATTTCTTCTGACTAGAATTAAATAGTGTAATCTAGGAGACTGTTGAAAGAGAATCCCATCAGGAGTGATTTTAATTTTTTTTAAACTACCTTGCCAAATATAGAGAGGAAAATAAATAATGTAAGGAATGGAAACAAGGTATTCATAATTGTATTCCTCAGTTAGATAAAAGATTTTTTTTCTGTTAAAAATACTAGTCTGGCTTCCAGTATCCAGGTTAGTCACAAGAAGAAACAAAAAGCCCAGCGTGGTATGGGAAAGTTGCTGCCATTGCAAAGCATGTAGTTGTTGTTGTTGGAGAAACCAAAGGTTTGGCACAATGTCAAAGACCAGGATGTGATCCCATCAAATCATAGAAAAATTGGGTCAGAAGGGACCCCCGGAGGTCATCTAATCCAACCCAGTGCTCAAAGCGGGACCATCCTCAGCTAGATCATCCCAGCCAAGGCTTTGTCTAGCCAAGTCTTAAAAATCTTCAAGGATGGAGAGCCCACAGCCTCTTTAGGTAGCCTGTTCTGGTGCTTTAGCATCCTCCTAGTGAGATCATTTTTCCTAATAATTAACCTAAATTTCCCTTGCTGCAGCTAGAAGCTATTGCTCCTTGTTCTGTCATCTGTCACCAGGAAGAACAGTCCAGCTCCATCTTCTTTGGAACCCCCCTTCAGGTAGTTGGAGGCTGCTATTAAATCCCCTCTCGGTCTCCTCTTCTCTAGATTAAACTAAATAGGCCCAGTTCCCTCTGGCTCTCCTTACAAGTCATGTCCCCCAACCCCCTCACCATTTTCATTGCCCTCCCCTGGACTCTCTCCAATTTGTCCACATCCTTTCTATAGTGAAGGGGCCCAAACTGAACACACTACTCCAGATGTGTTCAGTTCAAACTTGCTGAGGGTGCTCTCCATCCCGTCTTCCAGATCGGAATTGTTTTAGTTCAAAAGTACACTGTCATAATTTTCTGCATGCTGATGCGCATTTCACCGCTTCTACTACTGCACGCAAAGCAGTGCGTCAGCTTGTGTGCAGAGCAGACTTGATTTAATCCTGCCGGATCTCTGGCACGTCATGAGATGAAAAGGTTTGTGTATAAAAACCCTTGACTACTAGGGCACAAAAGGTTCACAGTTCACCAGAATATTTCTTTCCAAAAGTCATCACCGTCCTTTCCCCAATCTGGTATATTCAGATATAACAGGACTTGCTACTTCGGAATCAAATTGCATTAGATGGCACAGAGTTGGAGGAATCTGGAAACAACGTGTTGGAAATGCTGTTAGAAAATGCAGGGCACTGCTGTGGCCCAAATAAAAAAAATCTTAAGAAAAGAAACTCATGGCTATCTTCTTAAGAGAGAGCTGGATGGATTTCTAGACCTGCAAAGCAGTTTAGTAAAATTTGGATAATTTTCTTTTGAGAAAGTATCCTAACTTTGAGGCGGTTAACTGATAAGCTAACTTTGGCGCTGAATGGGAGTAAAAGGCCATCCTAGGTTAACTTTCCCTTATGCTGGAGTGTTGTTTGTTAGTCAGCAAATGTGCAGGGAACAGTTGGTTATGGTAGAAAACAAGATAAGGGCTTAATTAACAAAAGCACTTGGCCAATAAGGATGCTTCAGTGTTTTGAGGCCTGACCCTCATGTGGGAGAGCTTTGGCCTCAATGGGCTTTTGGATCCGGTGTTTATTGAATGATAAGTGTATCTTAATATGCATTTGCATACATAGTGTTTAAGTGCAAGTGAAGCTTTGTGTACTTTTTATAAGAGCATAAATATATGTCAGGGGCAGGTCTATTTTTTTATTGAAATAGCTCTAAAGTAAACATGGTGCGTGCCGCTGAGTATTCGTAGAGAAAGGCTGTCCCTGTCAGAGCTCCAGGCCAAGGTACAGACAGTTAAAAAGCCCAGGGCTGAATCAATTCAATCTTTGCAGGTTGGTCTGAGCTGCACAGATTGAACCAATAAGCAAGTGAACAGACATTCACTTTTGATTTGAGAAATGTAGCTACATGCCTGCAGTGGCCCCGGCCAGAAGCTGGGCGGTGGTAGAGCACGCCTCCCTGCTTGGCTGGAGCAGACAGCTTGGGCCAAAGCTAGCCCATTCACCCTGTGAGGGGTGGTTTGTAGATGAGGTGCAAAGCACCTTGGGATTCTGGAGGACTGTGAGTGAACTTGAATCTGGGGATCTGGGACAGAAGTTCAATAAACCAATTTAACCTTAATTACTTAAGTTTGATTCACCTAGGTTTATTTTAAACTGGTTTCAGCCATTTTGAAAGCAGTTTATATGCACTGAACTTCTGATACATTACAGATTGATCTGATCACTTATACTGGTTTATGGGTAATTTCTGTCCTTAACCCAGGTGTATGTGGTTCTTTAGGAAGCTGAATATTCAAAACATATGCTGAGGGGAAAACAGTAGTCTGTGTAATCAGGTGGGTGGAAAGGGGTGGGCAGAACTGAGCAGGACTGGGGATGAAAGTGTTACAGTTTGCATTGGAGGAACAGCGACTCAGCCATAGGCCCTAACTAGAAAGGTACAGTTGCAAGGTAACCCACGTGCAGGGCTGAAGCTTATGGCCTAATCCATCTCTTGCTAATGAATGCAAGATGCCCCTATTGTTGTCTCCTTTGGCTTAATTAACCATTTTATTTTTGTCTTTTATTAGCTTTGTAAATCAAGAATAGTGGTAATAGATAGCACTATTAATGCAGGCTGTAATAATGAAATTTTATACCCATGAAAAACATGCTGAGATGGGGAAATCCATTTTCAGATATTCTAGCTGCAGAGATGGATGGATCAAAAAGCACCAACAACCCTCTATGCTAGTAATCTTAGCAGGGCACCACTCCAACTCAGCTGCTTCAAGACCCAGAATTCATATCGTGGTGGTGTTAGCTACTAATAGGATTCCAAATACAAAGCTGTTTAATCCATACCTAAGTAAGTGACAGTGAGGGAAGGACATGGCTAACACATTGCCTCTGCTTTTCAAAGACATACCAACTTTATAATCCTCTGCAAATGTCTTTGTTCAGATTTCCAGAAGTACTTAGTAACTACCTACACATGCCTTTAAATATTGTCTCGAGACCTAACAATATACCTCCTGCAAAATTCAGTCTATAATTAGTTCAGCTAGCTGCCTCTGAATCATCTTACAAGAGTATCTAGTACTGAAATGATAACTATTACCTTAAATATTTCAGTAGGCTAATTGCTAATGCAGTTTTAAGGACCAGTTGAGCTGGCACCAACAGATCATTAATTTTACGATCACCGCTTACTGAGGCAAACCATCTCAGTGGCGGAGAAAAACTGCTAGGCTAATCAGCTTGAATTTGACATCTGGTCAAGTATAGCATGTCAACCAAAAAGTATAGTGTCTGACTTAGAGGTAATAGATACCGACAGCAAATGGGGCTCCATTTTAACCTTACAAATACCGGTGCCTGTAGACATTGACACTTCTGCTGGGCATGGGAGTGCAAGTGAAACCTTGCATTTTCCAAGTTTCAAGGTAACAGGAATCTGCATAGCTGAAATCTATGGGTCTGATTCTTCTCCTACCCTGCTACTACCCCAGATTCGGTGACTTCAATAAGCTTATTCCTGATGCAAACCAGTACATGGGGTTCTGCGTGTCTGGAGAGACTTGGCCAGATTACTCCATTCTGTTAACTTGTTAAAACATTATGGTTTCATATAATGTTCTGACTAGGTGTGGGGGCTCTGTCATTTGTGTGGAGAGACGGTTTTGCTCCCTTCTTGCTTTAGGGTTGTCCTGACAAGCCAAACCTAAGCCTAAATTGTTTTGTGTGGTTGACTCCCAACAAGGCTTCAGAATCATCTCAGAGAAATGTTGCTAACTGGGGGCTTGGTAAACACAGCTGAACTTGGCTAGACCCATTGCGGGGAGAGAAGAGGGGAACTTGCTGGCCCAAAGTCAGGATAGAGTGATTTGGGGAAAATATAAAGGCTGACATATTGTTTCAGCATGGCTTTGACTCCTTGCCTTTGTGAGCTCCTGACCTGATGTGGCCAGGGACTCTGCTCTACTTCTGTATCATCTTGGTTACATTAGAACAGACAGCTCAGAGGAGGTTTGTGGGGTTTGTGTTTTAACAGCTTGAGCTGGCTGGGATTTCACTAACTGCCCACAGTGTGGTTGCACCATTAGCAAAATCACCAATCTCCGGTGTGGGAGGTGAAACATAACAACAGCATCAGAGCAACACGGTTCTGGAACAACGCAGAGGAATGATGAGGCTGAAAAGGCCTGGCTAATTTCAAGACGGGGTGTGATCGGTTCAAGAAAGAGATTATATGACAGTTGT
Organism: Caiman crocodilus; assembly: GCA_030014935.1. Classification (NCBI taxonomy): domain Eukaryota; kingdom Metazoa; phylum Chordata; order Crocodylia; family Alligatoridae; genus Caiman; species Caiman crocodilus. The sequence goes on from JAGPOW010001296.1 coordinate 129,838,227, forward strand.
CCCAGCGGCCCACACGTGGCTATGTGGTCAGAACAAGGGCTGCCAGTTTACTTTGGGAAGCTTAACAAAAAACAAAAGGCAAATTGCTCAAAATTGCCTGTTTTCAAAAGTGATTTGGGGTTCTAAGTCCCACTGATTTGTTTTTAGTGAATGTTAGGGACCTGATCCTGTTCAACCTGTGAGATACCTTTGTTCCACCCTGCCTGAACACCTGAAAACTGTTAACAGTCACTATCTGTGACTAGCCGCAAGACAAAAGTAAAGGTACATTATTAAAGTGGATGTGTGAATGGTTTTTCAGTGTAGAATAAGATGGCGTTTGATGCCCAATAGGAACTGCCTTGAGACTTCTAAGTCTGTGATCTTTTAGAAAAGATTCCCCTTTGAATCCTGTGGGGTCTTTGAAGATCCAAGCCTTAGTTCCTGTTGGCATTGGATTATGACCCAGATGCCTTGTTCTGGGGGGACACAAAACCCTCAGACCGACCACAATCTTTCCATTCGATAATAGGCAAATTTATTGATACACAGTGACAACAAAAAGAATAATACAAACAATTCTATAGCCACCAATCCTAGGGCTATCATCAGAGTCCAGATGATCAGATGCATCTGACCAGGGCTGGTGATATGCCCTCTGTCCGTGTGCCTTGGGTTCTTATCAAAGTGGGGGGAACCCCCTTTTGGGGAAAGGGACCCTTTGTTGCTCTAAAGTCTCTGCTTTTATATTTTTTTTTTCCCCCACCTGATGACTCTTCATCCATGACTGTCACTAATTGGTCTCTTTGTGGTAGTCATACTCTCCATATTCTGTCCTGTCACCCTATTCCTTTGTTTTGCAAACCTATCATATGCACACATGTTAATTTGGGCTTTCTGGGGCTTCTTCTAATTTGGTCTGCTCCCCCAAAACTGGAACTCTCAGGCCCCCCACTCTTGGGCCTTGTGAGCTGATGCCACCTAATCCCATGTTATGGAACAGTATGGTCATGCCCACCATTTTCCAGACTATGTGTATATCCATTAGCCTTGTGTTAGCCTTCAGGGCACATGGGTGTCTATGAAAGCTGCATGAGAACCAGGCATTTAGAAATCATTTAACCCTGCTGCTGTCCTGAACCACTGTTCTAATGCGTATATATTTTACCTACAAGCCAAATCCCAAAAACAAATCTCTAAAAGTCATTTTCTAACCATCAGTTCCTAACTGCCAGAACCAAAAATGCACTTGTGTACTATAGCCAAGATTTAAATGATTATGGCCCAAACTGGTAATCCAGAAACCACCTGCTCAGAGACTGCCTAACTGAGGAAGTGCCTTTCTGTTTAGCCTGAAGATTTCACAGGCATCTGTAGTTTTGCTTCTGCTCACGCTACAGTCTGAGCACCTAGCTCCTGACTAAGCCTCAGTGAATCCAGAAACTAGTCCATTGTGGGGTTTTCCTGGCATGCCTAATGTACATTAACAGGACCAGGCTCTTCATTAAATGCAATTGTGTTGTATTATTTTTAAACTGAAGCCAGGACAGGAGGCGGTAGTGCTTCTGGTCGCCCTTCTTGTAGCAGCTTCATCATTAGAAGATTCGTCAGAAAGTGGAAAGCCTCGTGTCTTGCTCTGAAGGAGGATTCAAACCCACATCTTGCACCTCCTTGGGAGTACTCTTACCATCAAGTTATAGACTAGTGGGCACACCTTTCCTGTTAAAGCTCCGCCACTGCACAAAAAAAGAACTGTACAATTCATGGGGACAGAAGGAGAGAGCACAAGAGAGTCTGGCAGTTATGGCAGTCTTCTTGGAGGGAGAACTTCATCTTCCCTGCAAAATCTCTTGAGCACATTTTCTGAGTCATACAAGAGTTTCAGGATGGCAATTGATCACGTACCAAGGAGTAGAAAAGCCAATAAATGACATCACTCTTGGTGTCTGTCACAGAGCGCCCTGGTGCCCTGTGCCTGCATAGGAAAAGAACTGCCAGAGGGGGAGCCCTAACAGCGATTAGGCAGCACAGCTGCAGGTTACCAGGGCAACCCATGAAGTCAGCTGACCCTAGGGGGCAG
>JAGPOW010001296.1:129840385-129853804 GCA_030014935.1 Caiman crocodilus
AGAGAGAGAGGAGCTCTCTGCCCTGAGAGAGACAGAGAGAGGAAGCCTGAGGCAGGGGCTGCAGCTGTGAGGTGAAGGGCCGATGTGCTTCTGTTTCATTATAGCCAAAGGGCTTGTGTTTTGTTGTTGAAACAGCCAGATGGCTTATGTCTTCAGTTGTAGCCAAGAGGCTTGAATTTGCTTTGTTGTTGTTATGAATTACCTGTGGTTTGGGCGAAGCTGTAGGGGTTGGAGGAGGGCCTCATAAAGGGACCCCAGCAGTGTGGGTATCCCGGCGTCCGGGAGGGCGCGATTCAGCGTCAGCAAGGGCACAACTTGCGTGGTGCCTAGACCCCAGCCCAGAGAGGGGTATTTTGGAAAGCCCAGGTAGGGCACAGCGAGCCCCAAGGAGGGGGCCGCATTGCAGAGCCCCAACAAGGGGCAATGCTGAGAGGCCCAGGTGTGGGCATGTAGGGTCCAGGAAAGGGACAACACGGGTGATGGCCCAGAGAAGATAAAGAGCGGCCGCAATAGGCAAGATCCATGTGACATCTGCGAGGCTTGGGCTGCGGTATTGGGGAGGAAGGAGCTGCAGATGTACTGCTCCCCCTACTAGGGGGCGCTGTACAAGTAGAAGGGCAGCTTCCTGCTAATTGACATCAATTAATTAATTACCATCAAAGGTATGGCAGGAGAGACGAGATGGGCGGTTGCCTAAGGACAGGTGTGTGGGCCACATGGAGGGTGGACACGAGTGCTGACCTGTCAGTGTCATTCCCAGTTTTTGCTCCTCGGGTTCTATGATCCCAATTTTGCTAGTTGGGTTCTTGACAAAACAAGAAGCAATGGTCTCAAGTTGCAGCAAGGGAAGCTTAGGTTAAATTTTAGGAAAACCTCTCTTACTAGGAGGGTAATAAAACACGGAGACAGGTTACCCAGAGAGGTTGTGGACTCTCCATCTATGGAGGTTTTTAAGACCTGGCTAGACAAAGCCTTGTCTGGGATGATATAGTTGGAGCTTGTCCTGCTTCGAGCAGGGGATTGGACTAGATATGGCCTCCTGAGTTCCCATCCAACCGTAATTTCTTATGATTCTGTAATTCTATGATCAGCAGGAATCTTTGACCTTCAGATTGAACTGACTAGCAGAATCAGAAGAACAGCTAAGAATTTTGGGCTATTCCAGAAACATGCATTGAATGACAGCAAATTACCAGCTAGGGTGAAGATGTGAATCTATGAGACTTGTTTTTGTGTGTTTATTATCCCTATTTTATCGTTCAGAAACATGGACTACATATGTATCAAGAGACTGAACAGCTTTTACACATGATGTCTGCATAAGATCCCGAGAATAAAGTGGGAAGACCAAAATACCAAATACAGAGGTACTAGAGTGCACAGGACTGACACTTAGAAACCACTATCAAGTAAAGAAGGTTGTGATGGATCATCCATGTCAAAGGAATGGGAGTCAAATGAAACTGTATCCATAAGAATTTGTATAGTGAGATTCAAAATGGCTCTAGAAAGTGGGATTGCCCTCTATGGCAGTACCATGTGTGCAAAAATGATGTGAAGTTGCACAGCACCAACGTAGAAACCTGGGAGGAGAGCACAGAATCCTGTCTGATCTGGAAGGAACACCTGGCACTGAGAACTGCAACTTGTAACAAGCGGTGTCACTCTTGAACTGGGCTTGTTAGCCACAAATGGATTCATTGGGCACTCTTGCATGTACACCATGATCCAGAGAATCAATGGTTTCCTTCCTACGTGGAAGAAACTGTGGTGCTGGGCTCCCAGCTGTTTTTCCAGTATATTCCAACCCCTCTCCTCCCCCCGCCCCGGTTTTTTATCATAATGTTTAATCTAAAATACGTGAGGGGTCCTGAAAATGGGGAGAGGAACTCTGGGTTGGCAGGCGGGGGCGAGATCTTCCTTCCCACAGGGGTATGACCATCACTGTGCTACATGGATTAATGGTTTCATAGTGGCCCCACTTCAACAGAAGAGAAGAAATGCTCTCATCACAGACTTGCTAGAGAAGCGTGAATCCGCTCAGGCTGAGGAGGCCACAACTACCTCCTAGAGCCCTGTGGGATTGCTCTAATCTCTAGGCCAGCACCTCTCAAACTCTGCCTCCGCCTGACCCCACTTCCTAAGCATGCCCCCCAACCCCATCTGCTGATGTTGCAACTCCATTTCGGGTTGTGACCCACGGTTTGGGACCCGCTGCTCTAGGCTGTTGCATTGAGGGTAAGCTACTGCACTGTTTCCTTGTTCAGCAGTGCTTTAAAATAATTAGAGCAAGCTCTGCTCAGTCCTTGGGAACAAGAGTGATAAGTGCCGCCCCTCAGGAGCACCCTGAATAAACAGAGGCTTCTTTCTGAGATGCTGATTCAGCTGCCTAAGTGCTGGATTTCAGACTTGCCTCCATATTTAATGTTTTATATTGCCCACTTCCAGGCAGCTTCTCACTCAGAGCATGGGTGGTTTAGCATTGATTATCCTTCTGAGGTGCCTACCTCCTCCCATGCCAGTATATAAAGAGGCAACATACCCAGCTCTGGGGTTGAGGTTCCACTGTATTGGTTTAAAAGTCAACCATTGCAACACTTAACTTGTTGGCTGCAAAGTCTTTTTTTGGATCCAGACTTAATGACTGAAGAATCCTTGAACATTTCAAACAATTGTCTTGAAGCCTGCTAGTCCTTTGACTTGCAGAGATACCAATCGGGAGTAGATCTGTTGAAGTCAGTGGAGTTGCACTGGCATTAAACTGATGTAAGAAGATTGTGTCTGTATGATATATTATTTCTGTTTGATAGGAGTGAGACTGTAAATCTCACTAGGGAGGGCACTTGAAAAGCAATCCAGTGGCACTTGACTTTCTTTTTCCCCTAGCGCTTTCAAAATGGAGTAAGATCAATAACTTTGGTTGAGGGATGAAAGTTAAAACATGCCTTTTAAAATTCAGTGGGCCTCTGAAGTAAGATCATAACCCTTTTGACCAGTTATGGCTTCTTAATTTTCTTCTTATCACTCCTATTCTCTTCTACAAATACAACTTTTTATTTTTGACTGTAAGCCCAACACAGTACTCCCACCCTTCCCGCATCTTTTGGAGGATTATAAGAAAGTAGGGCTGGAAGACACCTCGTGAGACCATCTGTTCCAGCCCCCTGCTCGAGGCAGAACCATCCCTGCCAAGTGTCTGTTCAACCTGCTCTTGAGGATTTCCAGGGTTGGAGATTTCACAACTTCTCTAGAGAGCTCGATCCAGTCAATGTGTTATCACCCCCATAGCCAGAAAGTCCCTCCAAATCTCCAACCTACATTTCCTCTGCTGCAATTTGAGGCCTTTGCTCCTAGGCCTGTTGCCTCTGGTCAGAGAACAGTCCATCTCCATCCTCTCTATAATTGCCCTTCAGGTATTTGAAGACTGTTTCCAAATCCCTCCACAGTCGTCTCTTTTCCAGACTAAATGGCCCTAGTTTTTTCAGCTTTTCTTCATAAATCTTGCTTTCCAGGCCTTTAATTGTTTTTGTCACACTCTTTACTCTCCAGTGTGTCCCCATCCTTCTTGCAGTATGGGGCCCAAAACTGGACACTGTTATTGTCATTACTTGTGCTCTGGGTAGGGGTGAGGGGGGTGCCTAAATCAGGAGCTGCTGTGATTAAAGGACCTACAGCATCTCATGCATTCAGCATCCTGCACTTCAAAATGGCAGTGGGGGCACTTTAACTAAAGCTTGTTCAGTAGGGATGCTGAATACACATGATGCTGAGGCTGCTGGAGTGTACTAATTAGCATCTGCTCCAAGTCTGCTAATTAGCCTGCTCTGATGCATTCTAATTGGAGTGTCGGAGCAGGCACTGGGCACAGGTATAGTTGTATTCCAGATGAGGTCTCACCAGTGCTAAACAGAGTGGAAGAATCACTTCTCTTGATTTGCAAGTCACACTTCTACTCGACAACTCAGTATGCTATGGGCTTTTGCAACAAGAACACATTAATTTGTACTCGGCGTCTAGTCCACTGCAACCCCAGATCCTTCTCTGCAGTCCTGCAGCCTAGCCAGTCATTCCCCAGCCTCTATTTGTACATGCAGTTATTCTGTCCCAACTGCAGAACTTTGCATTTGTCCTTGTTGAACTTTGACTGATTGATTGTGGACCATTTCTCCGATCTATCCAGGTCACTCTAGATCCTTGCTCTGGACACCCTCTGGAGTGTCTGCAACTCCACCCAACTTGGTATTGTCCACAGATTTGCTAAGCCTGTATTCAGTCATATCATCCAACTCATTAATGAAGATATTTAGCAATACTGGACCCAGGACCCTGCACTTCCCCACTTGATACTTCCTCCCAACTAGACATTGAATCCTTGATGATTAATCACTGAGTACAATGATCCAGCCACTTACGTACCCACCTTACAGTACTTTCATCTAGCCTTTATTTCCTTAGCCTGTTAATGAGAATGTTATAGGAAATCATGGTGAAAACTTGCTCAAGTTATACTGAAGCATGAAAAGACTGAGATGAACTAGTTATTTTTTTACAAAGAGCTATATGTTCATTTAAAGAATGCTTTGCTATTCCCAGCACACCCAGTGGAAGGCTTGTCTCTGTGTGTGAATGGCTGAGCTACTTTACATCTCACCCATAGTTGTGATGGCTGGGCAGGATATGGCTCTGATCATGCGATTAAGGGCTGCTATGCTGAAGCTCAGGTGAGAAACTGGATCCTGTGTCACTGCCTAAGAAGAGCCAAAAGCAAGGATGGTGGCACTAACTTGGGACTTAAGAAAGCTGAGTTCATTTCTAACTAGGATTGTAAGAAAGTAGTGACAGAGAATACAAAAAAGGCTGAAGTGCTCAAGGCATTTTTTGCCTGTCTTCACAGGCAAGGTCAACTCCAAAACTACTGCACCAGGCAGCACAGTTTGAGGAGGTGAGCAGCCAGCAGTGGCAAAAGAACAGGATAGGGACTATTTAGATAAACTGGACATGTACAGATCGGTGAGGCCAGATGGGATCTACCTGAGGGTGCTGAGGGAGTTGCCTGACGAGATTGCAGAGCCACTGGCTATCATCCTTGAAAACTCATGGCAATCAGGAGAGATCCCAGATGATTAGAAAAGAGCAAACATTAGTGCACATATTTAAGAAAAGTAAAAAGGGAGATCCAGGGAACTACAGACCAGTCCACCTCACCTCAGTCCCTGGAAAAGTCATGGAGCACACCCTGTAGGAATCCATTTCTAAGCACATTGAGGAGAAGAAGGTGATTAGGAGCAGTCGGTGTGGTTTCAACAAGGGCAAGTCATACCTGACCAACCTGATTGCCTTCTATGATGAGGTGCCTGGCTCTGTGGATCTGGGGAGACCAGTGGATGTGATATACCTTGATTTTTAGCAAGGCTTCTGATGTGGTCTCCCACAGCATTCTTGCAGACAAGCTAAGGAAGTACAGGCTGGATGAATGGACTGTAAGGTGGATAGAAAAGTGGCAGGAAGATAGTAATCAGTGGTTTGATGTCCAGTTGGCAGCTGGTCTCAAGTAGAGAGCCCCAGGGGTCGATCCTGGGGCTGGTTTTGTTTGATGTCTTCATCAACGACCTGGAAAATGGGACAGAGTGTACCCTCAGCGTGTTTTCAGATGACGCCAAGCTGTGGGGAGTAGTAGATACGCTGGAGGGTAGGGCTAGGATTCAGAGTGACCTAGACAAATTGGAGGATTGGGCCAAAAGGAATGTCATGAGGTTCAAGAAGAACAAGTGCAAAGTCCTGCAATTAGACCAAACAATCCCATGCACTGGTACAGACTGGGGGCTGTCTGCCTGGGTAGCAACTCTGCACAAAAGGACCTGGGGGTGAAAGTGGACAATAACTATAAACCAATAGGGTATCCTTGTTGCCAAGAAGGGTAACAGCATACTGGACCGCATTGGTAAGAGTGTTGCCAGCAGGTCAAGGGAAGTGATTATTTCCCTCCATTCAGCACTGGTGTGATCACGTCTGGAGTCCTGTGTTCAGTTCCCTCCCCTCCCCACACTACAGAAAGGGTGTGGACAAATTGGAGAGAATCCAACAGAAGGCAGCGAAAATGGTTCAGGGCTGGGGCACGTGACTTCTGAGGGAACTGGGCTTATTTAGTCTACAGAAAAGAGAAGATGGGGGAGAGGGGGATTTAATAGCAGCCTTCAACTACCTGAAGTGGGGTTTGAAAGATGGAGCTGGACTGGTCTCAGTGGTGGCAGATGACAGAAGAAGGAGCAAGTCTCAAGTTGCAACGAGAAGTTTAGGTTAGATATTAGGAAAAAAAATTCTCACTAGGAGGACAGTAAAACTCTGGAACACGGTCCCCAGAGGTGGTGACATCTCCATCCTCAGAGGTTTCTAAGACCTGGCTAGACAGAGCTTCAGCTGGGATGAAAGGATTTGACCCTACTTATCTGCACCAATTAAAATAAAATTACTAGTACTGCCCTTGCTCACAAGGACATTATGGTATGTTAAAGATCGTGAGATACCTGTATATTATGGCCTCCAGCACCATAGAGTGTATGCTTAATGGTCACACAGCAAACAATATGTTGATCTGCTGTACGAATTACAACACAGGTTTCAATCCTGTGAAAGTTCCTTACAGCAAAGATGTAACCTAGACATTTTGCTTTCTACGAGTGTGGGATTTTCACTCTGACAGTTCACAATTCACTTCCCAATGCTGAAGCCACAATACTAACAAATGGGCCTGCCGGCCCTCTAGAAATGAATTGGAAAAGTCGGATTCACACCAAAAGTGAGGTTGCAAGCCCAGAATGAAACTGCTGGTTTGCCTACAGTAGTGGCCCCTGTGAGAGGCAGTATATGTCAAACATTAAACTGATTGTTAGATTGCTGTAGTACTGATTTAGACAGAAAGGAAGAAGCCTTCCTCTATGATAAGGTCATCAGTGAAGTTCTGTGGCCTGCGTTACAGGGCGGTTGGTTGTCACTGTGTCAGTCTAAGGACAGAGGCAAGCAGGGTTCTTTGGGTAGATGCAGCCAAAAACTTGCAGTCTCTGATTGATTTGCATCACAAATTCAACAATCATCCCCCCTCCTTCAGACTATCGTTCAAACACTCCAACACCAACATTTCCTTTTTAGACGCCATGATCAATATCCCAAAAGGTGAAAAACAAACCACCATTCTCCCATTCTCATTAAAAAGCTAGGCGACTGCAGCATTGATGCCTACACAGTCAGATGGGTTGCAAATTGGCTGAGGGGAGCCACACCCAGAGAGTGGTGGTGGACGGGTCATATTTGACCTGGAGGGATGTGGGCAGTGTCGAGAATACTGGGCTCGATCCTTGGGCCTGCACTGTTCAATCTCCTTATTAGTGACTTGGACAAGGGGGTGAAAAGCACCCTGTTCAAATTTGCTGACACCACCAAGATTTGGGACAAGGTGGGCAGGGAGGGATAGGATACAGCTGGACCTGGACAGGTTACAGGGGTGGGCAAGTCAGTATTGAATCCCATCCTATTCTTACAAGTCCAGGGTACTGCACTTGGGCAGTAAGAACCAGCAGCATACCTATAGGCTGGGGAACTCCCTTTCTCAAAAGCACAGAGGCAGAAAGAGATCTTGGAGTCATTATCGATTCTAAGATGAACGTGGGCTGGACATTAGAAGACACTACTTCATAGTCAGGGCAGCCAGGATCTGGAACCAACTTCCAAGGGAAGTAGTTCTGGCTCCTACTTTGGGGGTTTTTAAGAAGAAGCTTGACAATTAACTGGCTGGGGTCATATGAGCCCAATATTCTCTCCTGCCCAGGGCAGGGGGTCAGACTTGATGATCTACTTAGGTTACTTCCAACCCTACATCTATGAATCATATTCAAGAAACCCATGGACCAACTTGCATATCTACCCACAACCAGCAATCACCCTACACACACCAAGAAAACTAATTCACAGCCAAGCCCTCTAATACCACCAAATTTGCACTGAGGAGAATATCTGCGATGGGAGCCTACCTGAGCAGGGCATGAGGCCCAGAGCAAATCAGCCCATGTGGGCCCCTGCCTCTGCCCTGATTCTGTGCACCCTAGATGTGAGCAAGTCACCACCACTAGCAGCAGCAACGGGGGGAGGAGGTAGCGAGCAGCTGGATGCGAAGGTGACAGCAGCGTGGACTTACTGCAGCCACCCCATCCAGCTACCCAGGGCCCTTCAAAGCACATTCCTGAGGGCCCTTCGCTGCCCTCAGGAATGGCCCCGCTTGCCATTGTCACCTCACAAATCCCAAAAGGGCTTTCACCCAACAAGGACTTTCCTCCAGAGAGAGCGATCACATTTTTGACAGAGCCATACCGCACGAAGAATTGCTGCAGCACAAAAAAAAAATCCCCACGAGTCGCACAACATTAGATATGACCTAGTATCCTTCCCTGGGGCCTATACAGAAAGTCCTCAAACAATTGCAAGCCATACTAGAAGAAGACCCAATTCTTAAAAAAGATCTTTTCAGAACCACCCGTCCTTGCTTTTAAACAAACACCGAATCTTGCTATCCTCATCGCCAGAAGCAAACTTCCTATGACCCAAATCACACCAAATGGATCCAGACCATGCCAAGACAGGAAATGTAAAGCCTGCCAACACATCTTCATCAGTCCCACAATAACAACACCCCACAACAGAACCATCACCATTCCTGGATCCTATACCTGAACCTCCAGAAATGTAATAAGTCTCATCCAGTGCACCAAATGCCCTAATGGGAAATATATAGGAGAAACCAAACAACAACTGTGCACCAGAATGAATGCACACTGAAAATCCATGGAAGACAAAAATATCCAATTACCTGTGGGGGCACACTTGGCACAAGATAGTTGCTCCCTCTCCAATCTCTCAGTTCTAAACCTCAAAAAGGAACTTACAAAAAACCTTCTGTAGATGAGCCTATGAACTTCACTTCATAAATCTACTGGATACAAAAAATCACGGACTTAATATAGATATTGGATTTATGACACACTACAACCTGCCTGTTAGCTGACCACTCATTTGCATCTTCACAGATGTCTTGTATACTACCTTCTTTTCTACCTTGGACAAACTCATAACACCAGCAATCTCCCATTGCCTGAAGGAGAGTGTTTGTGCCTGAAAGTTTGCAAAGAACTTTTCCCAACTATTTGGTTAGTCTAATAAGAGATATCGCATCTACCCAACAAATCCAACAAACAAAAAGGTGGCTAACCTGTGGCATGAGTGCCACAAGTAGCATGTGGCAGATCAGGGAAGGGGAAGTGTGCACAGCATCAGATGGGGCAGGAAGCAGACAGAACAGCAGATCAGGACAGGATACAGAGCAGGAAGCAGAGTAATAGATTGATCTGGGGGATCAGAGTAGCACTTTGAGTGGGTACAGGGCTAATTTATGCAGTTTCTGTCAAAAAAGGCTGGTCCCATTAGATTAAATCTGGGGTCTCAAATAAACAGCACATGGGCTGGATCTGGCCTACTAACCCCGATCATCAGGTCTGCAGACTTTTGCCCCAGCATTGTGTGCCTTATAAACCCCATCCCCTCCCATGAAATCAGGTGGGTAGAAAAGTGTAAGAGCAGCACTGCCAGCAGACCCTGCCAGCCTGGCCAGAGCCAGGACAAAAGAACTGGTACTGGAGTCAGAAGCTCCACTGCTGCGGGCTCAGCCTGCTGAGATTGGGTCTTTGGCCTGGCTCAGCAGGATCTGCCTGCAGTGGTGGGGCTTCTGATTGGGGTGCTGCTGGAAATGCTCAGGCCCAGGCTTTCACTGGAGTACTGGTTGCCACCCCTGGAAGCTCCTACAACCTCACCAGAGTCCTGGCTCTGGTGGCATGAGGTAGAGAGCTTCTCTTTACACTGCTGCTGGAGCTACCTGGGTGCTGCTGCAGGAAGCTATACTACCATGGCCAGAGCTGAGGATCTGGCTATGGTGGTAGAGTTGGCTTATGGTGCTGCCAGTGCCCCAGCTCTCATTAGGACGCATGCTGCTGCCAGGAGAACCTGTGGTGCTACTCTGATTGCCAACATTTGGGGTGCTAATTGCCACTGTGGTCAAAGACCTGGCTCTGACTGTGATGGCACAAGGGTGAGTGAGTGCACTGTGTACACGTCCCTGCAGAGTCAGGGTTGTGGCTGCCATCTGAGGAAGTGTCATCACTGGTGGCAGAGCTTCTGCCTATGGTGCCACTGAACCAGTGCAAGAACCAGGGTGTGGTCCACGGGCACCAGAGAAGGCAGGACGGCATCCCTCCAACCAATTAGAATTTGATGCCCTGGACTAAATGGTCCTTTCTGGCCTTAGTGCCTCACTGATCTGACCCCCTCTCTCAAATCCTCTGTCTCTGCAGTAGCATAAGTGGAGCTTTATCTGAATTGGGCTAAAACAACTGGGCAAGCAGCAGCACGTGCACAATCTGTTAGCAGCAAGGCATAATGCTCCTACTCTACTGCAGGCAGGGATTTCCGCCTGGAGGAGCCTGCTTGAGGGGACAGCTAGAGCGCTGGGAGGATCAGCGTGCAGCTGTAAAAGCACTTTCAGCGTCTGCTCCAATTAATCTGACACATGAGTAACTTACTGACAAAGGAATAGATTTTAAGTGAAATCCAGTCAATGAGATTTTATCTACTGACTCCATGGCCACCAGGTTTTAGAATCATAGAAAATGAGGGTTGGAAGGGACTTCAGGAGGTCACGTAGTCCAACCCCCTGCTCAAAGAAGGGTTTTACCCTCAAAGGAAGATTTGGGGTCTTCTCAGACACTGTGTAAAACGACCTTCCATTTTAGGTCATTCGATTCACTCCAAAGGGGGAAATTGCCTCTCAGAAGTATCTTTATGGGCCAAGACCAAAAGGCTTTAATTGTAAGGGTGACTAGCCATACGTTGGGGTATTCGTTTTGATACTGGTCTCTTTCTTACCATTTCCATTCATCTTTAACACCTTTAAAAATGATTTCTCTACTGGTGAGCAATGAAAAAGTATCATTGCTTACAGATGGTTTAAGAACAGTCCACTGTACTTTACTGTGCAGTCTCCTTGAAAAATTTGGGCTGCATTTTCACATTCAGTGGTATAAGATAGCAAAAGTTTATTCTAATGGAGCTATGCTATTTATAACAGCCAAGCATTTAGCCCAGTTCATGGCAAAAAAACTTAAGAGTTAATTGGACAACAAAGATTTCTTTTCCGCTGAGAATATATCAAAAACTAACAACTAAGGAAAAAACCTGTTGTCAAAAAATGCATTTTCTGCTGAAAAACTGAAATTTTCGTTTTTGTTTTGCAAGCATTTAATTAAAAATTTTCCTTGGAAGTCAGGAACTGTATTTACTTGAAAATCCAGCTTTCCACTGAAAAATGGTTGGTTGGCAATTTTTCAGCCAGCTTTTAATAGCTTACTTTTTAATAACCTTTATCATCTCTTTACTCTGCCATGACAGTTGACGCCTGCTTATTTGGTTCTCATGTCTGGAAATCAGTTCTTCTAAAATTTGCCTGTGACATGAATATTCAAGATACCCTGTAATGATGTGGAAATTAAGAAATGTCATGAATGCTTATGTAAAGTAAGTTTAAAAAGGCATGGCAAGGTTAACATTAATTTATCTGCAGTTGTATAACTTTAAATTCCTAGTATATTTTTCCAAATCTGTCCTTTGAGTCTCATTTGTTAGTAAAGCCAAGGATTTGACACTACTTATTTGCACTGATTTAAAAAAAAATATTATGGATAGTAATACAAAATACAGGCACTTTTATGTCTTACTGGAAAAACATTGGTATTAGAGAGGGAAGGATACAGGGGAGATTTTGAACATTGCCTTAAAGAGTCATTAGTGTTCTGTGATGAGTGCATGCTGCAGAGATTTACCAAAGTACAGTAGCCTGGATAATCACTTTGTACAGAATGAAAAGGGGCATAGGATCCACTTTGTAGGTGAAAATTGTTTGATTAGAAACCACCAGTCCAGGGTAGGCTGTGCTGCTCTGATATCCAGATTTATATAGGTTATTTTTACTGAATAATAGTGAGGGTGAAAATACCTGCAGCTGTAGCCGTAAGAGACAAAGCTCCAGATCTGAAGGAGGATCAGAGTCCCTTTTTATTTAAAAAGTTGGAACTAGCTAATGTGCTCGACTCCTTCACTGCTGATACACCCCCTAGCCCCTTTCTCAAAGGGGCCCATGATATTGGCCAGAACCTTGAATTTCACCTGCACTCCTAGAGGCAGGAAATGTAGATTGAAGTATCAAGGGCAGAACATCCTCTTTCCACCCCTTGCAACCATCATGTTACCATTAGCTACCTATGCTAGTTCTGCCAGACTTAAACTGAAAAATTCAAAGTGGGTTGTTTGCACATGGCCTTCCTTGTCCCCTATTCTTAAATCTAGATTTCGGATATAAAGGATAAAGACTACACAAATTACATCTGAACCCAAGTTTGAATTCTGAACACCCCTTGTCACTAAGGTTCAGGAATGACAAAGTTTTGAGGGATGGATCCAAACATTTCTCTTAGTGTCTGATAAAGTAGGTTGTTACGTACAAGAGTTTGTCTTTCTGAATGGTCTCTAAGGTGCTACTCTGCCTTACCTTCAAGCCCCCTGTCTGTGAGATGCCTTGCCATAGTGCTCCCTGGTTAAACAAAAGAATATGAGAAGTGCCATATTAAGTCAGACTAGTGGTCCTTCAAGCCTAGTACTGTCTCCAGCAAGTAGTAGATTCTTTAGAGGGAGAACATATGTACAGGCATGTCTAGTAGGGCTGTCCAAAATTTGACCATCCGTTTTCGTTCTGACACTGTTTCAACTAATTCCAAATGAAACAAAGGCCCTCAAAATAGCCTCAAAACAAAACGAGATTAGTCAAAACGTTTTGACCATAGACTGGTGATGAGAAGTTGGTTCAGCTGGGCTGACTTCCCATCTCTAGCCCAAGATCTGGCAGGGGACAGGAAGTCATCTCATCTGGGTTGACTTCCCATCCCCCATCCTCAGCTCTAGATTGTTTCCCCTGGTGCGATCTGGGGAGGGGGGGAGGATGGGAAAGAAGCCCAGCTGGGCTGCATCACTGCCCCCAGCACAATCTAGAACGGGGTATAGGAAAGCCCAGCTAGGCTGCCTCACTACCCCCAGTGTGATCTAGTGCAGGGGATGGGAAAGTAGCTCAGTTGAGCTGCCTTGCTGTCCCTGGCATGATCTAGCATGGGGGATGGGAAAGCAACCCAGCTGGGCAGCCTTCTGCCCCGGTGCGATCTAGCGGTGTGGACGGGGAAGCAGCACAGCTGGGGTGCCTCACTGCCCCCACCATGATCTAGTGTGGGGGATGGGAAAGCAGCCCAAATGGGCTGCCTTGTTGCCCCAGTGTGATCT
>JAGPOW010001296.1:129866879-129886097 GCA_030014935.1 Caiman crocodilus
CAGATGACTTGAGCCTTCTCACTTGGCATTGCCCAGAGTAATAGGATTGTTTAAAAGTAAAAATAGGAATATCAGGTACCTAATGATGACTGTAGAAAGTTCCTATCAATAAGGAGCAATATGTTGCACTCTTTGCAACAAATTGAAATACATCAGTTAAAGCCAAGATTGCTACCTGTGTGCAAATTTATAGATTCTCTGAAGACAGGAAGCCTAAAAACTCCTATTCAGAATATCTGTAAGAAATTTGGTTTGTCCATAAAAAGAATCAGCCACCAGAGCATCAGTCAGGCTTCATGGCTAGAAAGAAGCTGGACACACTTTTAAAGCACAGAAGGAACATAGCAGTGCTCCCTGTAAGGTTGCCAACTCTGACTGAAGCTATTCTGGGAGATTTTTTTTTTTTCTTAAAATATCCTACTAAAATCTCCCAGATTGCTTTTGATAGTCACTGGCAGATCGATGCCAAGTCCGATAGACTCTCTATCAACCCAGGAGGGTTGGCAACCCTAGCTCCCTGGTGTCTGAACGGGAATGTACCACTCTCAAGGGAGCTCTTTATACAGTTTAGTGGCTCATTGGACTTTCTGTAGCTCCCTGTCTTCCTCCCCCTTCCACCCCCAAGCTAAGACAGAAAGTAGTCTTTTGGGGGGATCTGTGTTACGACAAGGGGAGTGGGGCTGGTATATGGCTGGGGGGATACCATGGTGCAGGGTGCAATTGGGGGGAATCAGGGTCTGGGAGTGGATAGTAGATGCCTGGGGGCTAGGGGAGAATGGTATGAAACCACTGCTGCACTCAAGCAGGGGTGCCAACCTAAGAATTAAAAAAGCCCAAACAATTACTGACCATCTGCGACCTTTTTATACTGACAACCAAATATTTTTACTATATTTGGTGTTAAACCCCTAAACTTGAGCCTAGCCCTTGTCCAGATTCTAGCAGAAGGGTTACATTTACATTACGTTAAATATATATCAGTAGAGACATAGATCAGTTGAAAAGATTAGTTGCCAGTACAAAGTTTGCAAATTGTCAGTAAAAAGATTGTTTTGGGTTGGCAACCCAGGGTTTTATCTGGTAGCTGATAATGATTTAAGTGACTTATCTTGTCCTTCACCTCATTTCTCCTCCCCCACCCCCTCGCTCCAAGACATCTTAAATCAAGAGAACAAGCTCATTTGAGAGACAGAGAGAGAGGGTTGAAATAGGCTTTCAGGAAAACCTGCCTCACACTGGAGCTTCAGGAGGCAGACGGCTTCAATTTGATTTGCAAATTGACTGTCCTCTGTTGCCATGTGCAGAGAGGAAACAAGCAATTGCTGCTCAAGGTGGAGCTCTGTGCCACAGTGTTTTTTGGCAGGAAATGAAAGAAGCATTGCCACTCCATTACATTTGCCAACTCTAATGAATCTACGGATTAGTTTCCTGGCTGCCACAATTGAACCAATTCAAGTCCATATGGTTCTCCTTTCTTAGACATTGCCATTTGAAAGGAGCACAACCTCATCCCCCACAGGCTTGGTTTTCTTCTGAGAAAAAGCTAAGCAATGATAATGAGAAGGTATCATAAATATGGAAGAATTGTGTGACTTTATTTATCCCGGTTGCCTCGTCTGGCTGGTGGTACGAGATCAGAACTGGGTTTTATTAGTGGTCTTGCTATTTCCTTCTGTTTACAATCTGCCTGGTGGTTCTCTTTATGAACATGATGGAGCATGGCACAGCATGTTTAGCTGCTTTATTTACTTGTAAAGAAGAGTCCCAGGGATGTTTTCTGAACCTTGCCCATTATCCTGGAGTGCTTTATGAAACCGTTTAGTGGTTCTGGGGCTGCAAATGGTATCTTAGTGCAGAGCTATACTATTTATTCTTCTTGTCGAGCTCTTGGAGAGATTTCCACATATCTTCCTATTCAAGTGGACAAAAGGCCTGATCCTGCACATCTTCCTTTTATTTCCGCCCACGTATTCAGGTTACCATCACTAGCTACCCAAGTCTACCCAAGCAAGACTTGTAGAGTGAGGTCATACAAATGTGGTTTTAGAGCATAGCTAGTGATCTGGGATATTTAGCTTGTCACACCTTCAAGGGGTGAGCACCATCTCTCTTAAAACCAAGATTTTTTAAGGTGTCTTAAGTAGTTCGGGTACTGGAACATTGCAAATCGCTGGGCTTCTATGGGTGCTTATATATGGGTGGGGGAGGGGGGCTGTTTTAATTACAGCATGGGGATGATGAATACATGAGATGCTGCAGCATGCCGAAGCATTCTGATTAGGATGCTCCAGCAGCCTTGATTGATCAAGTCTGCTCCAACACATGCTAATCAGAACGTGTTGGAGCATATGTACAGGCATCCTTAAAGTCTTGAACTTAAGTTATGGACATGCACAAGTAAGGCAAAGCAAGAGGTGCAAACCTTGAGCAGGTGGCACTGTTGGCAGCTGCTGGTACACAAGCAGGCTGTATGTTTGAAAGCCCAAGGACCCGGCAGGCCACATAGGGAAAGACAGGCATTGCAAAGTGTGATAAATTTAGCCCTGTTCAGCAAGGGATACATTTGCCACTTTTGGGGAGGGACTAAATTACTTTTAGGGGTTATGTTATGGGTTCACTGCCTTTTTAAATAGGGACAGATTGACTTGCAGTTGGCAAACTCATTTACATATCTTAGTCCTCATCACAGATGATATATTTTACTAGTATAACGTTATTGGTTAAAACGTGATGGGTTGGGTTTTTTTACCTAGATCTTCACACTGAATCACCTATAGCATGGACACAGCTATACGCTTAAAGTTGCATAAATAGTGTGTGTAGACAAGGTACCTGTTACAGTGGGAAGACCAGAGTCCATTCAACCTAGAGTATTTATTATCTACTCATCCTATGATGCAGGAGTTGGTCCCTTGAGGATTTCCAAACCTGCTTCTGTCTACCAAATGATTATTTTGTGCGTGCCAGCTATGCTTGAGGCTGGTGACTTTTCTTTGAATGTCAGCACATTGTATCATAGCCAGTCAAGTAAATAAAGTATGCTGGATTGGAGAGTCCAGGTATTCTGCTCGATTTTCACCCACTCAGGGCCCTGAGGTTGCCCTCCTCATTTGGTGCATAGAACTTATCTTTGAAGTTCTGTAGTTATAGACATTTCCACATACATTTGTCCAGATTTAAGTTGTAGCAAGAAAGCTCTTATCTGGTATCATCAAATGAGATGCTGGAAGCGAAGCAAGTTTTTCGTTACAAAACCCAAAACGATGAAGCTTGCGTTTGGTTTCACATTCTCTTGCTCGATGGCAGCCGATGGCCAAGGTTCACTGGCAGATTTCCCTGTTTGAATTTGCTCAGGTTCAGGGTGGCGTTTGGGTGATTGAAAGTTGTGATGGGACCCCAAGTTGGCCAAGCCCATGAGGGTGCAAACTTGTGACGAGGCGAGATACCCAATTACGGAATAGTTAGATTACAGAGATAATTTCCCCCTCCCCCCCCAATTTAATAGTTAGAGGGAGAAAAGTCCACTACCACGTGACTAGGGAAAATGGAACATGAAATAAAGATTTAAAACATCCTAACTCCTAACACTTCACTCTCATGCCTGGCCAGTGCTTACTACTTAGTCCCTGGCTGGTTTCAGTGGCAGGCAGGGATCATCACTATTTCTTCATCCCTCATGAGCTCTCTCCTCATCCTTGGAGGTCTCGGCTTCTCTGGTGGTCCTCAGCAGGTCGCCTCTGCCACGTCGCTCCAAGCTTTTAGCTGCAGTCCCCATGTGGCAGACTGTCTCCACTCTGGAGGTTCATAGCAGCAGGCTTCGGTGGCTCCCAGCAGGCTGCAGGTGGGCACACGTTCACATAGGCATGTGCATGCATGTATATATGCACTCTCTGTCTTCCCTCTCTTGTATCTCCTCCCAGTTTCTGGAAAGGCCTTTCCAGCTGCCATCTATGGGGTTCAGTGCAATTAGCCAGGCCACATGTATAGTGTACTCCCTTCTCCAATCCAGCCATTAACCCTTCTCCCACCAAAACCCATTCAAAATGCATCCATATACTCATCATGACTGCTGTAGATAAAATCCCAAGTCCTTGATGTGTTGGCTTTCAATCCTTCCAGGGAGGATGGTCTTGTGTTTAAAGCACTGGTTTGGGATTGGGAAAAAATTACCTTCCCATTCTTCCAGAGATTGCCTATGCAACACTTGGCATGTTATTAGTTTGTGATCTATGCTCCTTCTCTTTTTGATGCTCATCCTTTGTCTGTCTTTGCCTACGTAGAGGATAAGCACTTTGAAGGAGTGACCATGTGTGTGTCTGAATACCGTATTTTGTTGCATGCAATGTAAACCTTGTCTTCAGAAACCAACAGCTGGAAATGGGAGTGCTCATTACATGCAAGGAAATATGGAAACAGCAGTTTCTGTATCTTAAGCTTTGACTGGGCAAACATGAAAGTAAAGGAAGCAGAACAGTAAGCTGGGCTCGATAGCTGCTGCTACTCAAGCCCCTAGCACGTGTTATGCTGCTGTTGTGATTAAAGTGTTAATTGCACCAGGAACAGCAATGGCCATACGTTCACAGAACGTATGGCACCATAAAATCACAAACCAGCCACAAAGATATCACTTGAAAAATGTCTAATATCTTTGTGACTGATTTGTATGGTGCCATAACTTGAACGTGTGGCATGCCGTACAGGAACCGCCTCGGTCCCAGAGCGGTCCCAGTCAGCAGATTTTCAACTGACTCAAATCCCGGGTTCTTGCAAAAAGCTACCAAGAGGCAGGTATAGGTTCAGATGCAAATCAAGACTCCTATTCCCTGTAAACTCAGATCCCTGCAAGCTGATGGGCTCTGGGGCTTAAACCCTGGAGTCCTCCCGATCAGCAATCATTGCCTTCCGTGTCTTTAAGTGAATGTTTGTTGGGGTCCTCCGTTGCTTACTAAAACGAAATATCTTTTTTTACTTTCTTCTACCTTTTGATAACCAGGTGGATATCTCATTTGGGGCATACTGCACATAAAAAACCAGTATGTATACAACAGGCATTTCCATGGGGTCGCAGCCTGTTGTTAGAATACTAATAACGAATTCAGAATGATCTTTTGTTTCACTGCGAGTGCTGTAGTAATTTCCACCTCGGATTGTGAGCCGTATCAGCCTCTTCCAGAATGAGGAACGGCCACTTTCCCCTGCCAGGAAGTCTTTCCAGCTCCGTGACTCGACTCCAAAGGACTATTTTGTTTCAATTCGGCACTGAAGGAAGATCCTTCCTCACCCCCCGCAGTCTCCCCATCAACCAGCCAAGTGGTTAGATGTCCACATTCCATAATCTGTGGTCACCGTTGATCTCAGGTGCAAAACTGCTGTCAAAATATTGGGGTGGAGGAAAGTTTCAGACAATCGGGTGCATAAAGTGTTGCTTTTCACTCTGTTCGGTACTGTCCAGATACTTTATAAATTCAAACGTGGATGTATTGTCCCCCATTTCAGAGGTGCAGCACTGACTGATCACGTTCTCCAAGCAAGCTTAGAGCTTTCAGAACACGTGAACCCTTGAAACCAAATGCATTGGATCGAGTACATCCCAGGTGTAATACCACTGAAGTCAATGGGTTTTTACGCCTGGGTTAGATACTTTCCACAGAGCTCATTCAAAGGGAGCCCTTGTCTTTCCTTTTCCTTTCGTCTCTCTACGAATTTTAAACTAGGTCTCCTGTGCATGACTTATTAATGTTGTGCCCTAAATTTAAAGTCTAGGTTTTTGTGGGGTTAACATTATAACTTCAAACACTATTGTTCCTAGAGGAGATGCTCATGATCTGCCAGCGTAAGAGAAAATGCTGTGGGAGTGCATAATTTGAGGACCACCTCCCTCCCCCCTCCTACCCATCAAGCAATCTAAAGAAGCAGTTTGGGTTTTCTTTTATCCTTCCCCTCTCAGGGGATAAAATGCTCATTGTTAATGGGGAACCTGTCATCAGAGTCTGCTGTAAGGTAGAGGGGAAGAGCATCCTGGAAAAATGGTCCTTAAAATCCCTTGTAAGATCTTAACTTGGTTGAAATGTTGTGAGCTGATACCAGAGGTTACTTCTTGGCTGGTATAAGAGGTAATGCAAAAAGCTACCAAGAGGCAGGTATGGGTTCAGATGCAAATCAAGGCTCCTATTCCCTGTAAACTCTAAGTGGGATGCTTTTGTCATCTTTTCCCTCCCTCCCAGTGTCCTCTGCCCTCGCAACTCCTTAGTGATTGTATCTTGGTTCTGACTTCAGGAGAAAAAAACACTGATGCAGGTTGAACACAGTAGACCCAATGGAAATTTGAAAGGGGAAAAAGACTGGGAAACAAAGGTGAGAAAAAGGGCTGCTTGATATAATCAAGTGGCTTTACCTCCATGGAAGTTGCTTGATTTTTACACACAATCAGTTTATCATGAGGATCTCCCTTAAATTGATTTGAGTGCCATAATGCCTCACACCCCTGCCTTCCCAGAAATAAGCCCTTGTATTTTCTGTTCGTTTTTGTGCTGAGTTTTCCATAAACACCATTTTACTTTTTGAGAAGATTGAAAAGAGAGGTAAAAAAATAACCCCACCTACTAACCAGAGGCGATTTCTTGTATTTCTGAACCACGGGAGTTTTGCTTGTCAGGGACTCCTACAAACTGGTTGGGTTAGTACCAGTATATCTGACTGCTTGTCTCCTGAGTTATGTCTCCAAAATGAACACAGACACCACCACTGAGTTTTGCATCAAAATTGCCAGTTGCAGGTGGCAACCATAAATTGGATTATTAATGTTATAGCAAAGCTAGCCCCGATTCTTATCGCTGTGTGTTGAAGCACGCACAGGGTACTCCTAGATGACTACCAGACATCAAAGAAGAGATGCTCAGTGCACCAAGGAGGTCACCTTGTCAGAACAGACGAATAGATAGTGGTCAAGGAAGAGGAGCATAAGCAGTTTTCTGTATAAAATAGGATTTGGTAAAGACAGCAAAGCATAAATGGGTGTTTAAAAACGGCATCATTGGAGAGAATAACGAACCTGAAATAAGTTTAGGGAACTCATACGAGGTGTAGAGGACTGTATGGAAGAAGGCACAGAAATGATGGTTTTGAAAAACACTAGCAGACAGACAAACATGCAGACTTTGTGTGAAGGCAATACAGAGTTTGATATAGGACATCAGTCTAGAGGAGGGGTTGAATATAGGATTGTGATATTTCTAAATACATTTTCATGGCGTTTGTATTGCCTTTGTCATGCAGTACTTTACTCTAGATACCAAGGACATGGCTCAGGATCCTGGTAGTGAACACACCCTATCCACTGCGAATGTGACCTCTAGAGCCAGATGAGGCAGATCCAGGGGATGGGGTGGTGATATGGTTGCCACTCACCTTTCAGCTATGCTGTGCGTGTGCAGCGATCTCTCTGTAACCCTGGTCAGCCTCGCTAGGGATCCCTGGAGCACCAGTGGCCTCGCTGAAGGAATGGTAGCAGCTGAGCAGCAGAGTACCCCGAGTTCCCCTCCTCCAGTGCAAGCCACAATTCACACTGATATATAGACAGATATATTATAGGCACTTGAATTTATAAATGACGTGACAAGGAAAATAAGCTAATAATATAGCTCTGCACTAAAATAAGCTAATAGTATCAGTTAACAATCCAGAATAAACAACCCAACATTCACTAATTGGGGTACTACCTACTATACTTCATACAGCACTGCAAATAGGTGGATGACTTAATAACACGATGCTCAGGGTGACAATACAATGCCTTTTGCAATCTCCAGTGGAGCGCGGCTCGGGGTCTTGTAGGCTCAGTGCACACAATCCGGTCTTCAGCTGGGTTTGCAGGCAGCAGTGGGTAGAGGACACCATGCCCTCTGGCTCATCTGGTAGCCGACTCTGGCTTCCAGTATCCTCAGACAGGCTGTCCCACCCCGATACAATTGATCTCAAAGGCAAACACAAAACAAAGTCACACAAAAAACCCCACCCTGCTTCCCAACCCCTCTTGGTCCTTAATAGCCCACACGTAGGGTTTCCAGTATCGCACAGCTTTCCTGCGTGACACCCAATACCCACTTCCCCCAGGCCAAGCTAACCTCTCACAAATGCCACAGGTGACCCAGACGGTCTCCCTGTAGTCTCGCCTTCCCTCTCACCCCACACAAGGTGCACAGGTTCCTGGTGGATGGGTCCCGGTTGGAGCAGCTGATCATGAGCTGAAGCCCTGGCTTGGTTTCATAGACTTTTCATGGGCATTAGGGGCTGGAAGGGACCTCTTGAGATCATCGAGTCCAACCCCCTGCCATAGGCATCAAGTGATCCCAGCAAGAAAAATATCCAGATGTTTTTTGGTTCTTCAAGACTGCAGGCTCCCAGGTCCTCTGGAGGTCCCCTCCTGAAAACCGGCTGCCCCAAGGGGTGGATCTGGCCCTGTAAGGCTCCCTCTCCCACCTGGCCCCCTGTGCATGCCTTCTTACTTAAAGGATCCCTCCCAGCCAGTCGAGAGGCTGGGATTTTTCTCGGGCTCACTGAGAGATCACTTTTGCTTGCCAGCCCCTTCTCAGGACCTCCCTCTTCTAAGAAGTCTCCACAGGAGCAGGTTTTCATTTGCCCTTAGTCTGGCATCCTTAGAGGGAAAACCTGCACTGTTCCCCTTGGTGCCTTGCAAGGGACAAACCTCCACAGCTGCGAGCCATGATCTGTCTGCTGTGGAGCGCTCTGCTTCGAGGTACGTGCACTTTAATGCTTGTTACATCTCTGAGATCACTGGCACATCAGCACAATTCTTGCTAGAGCTCTGCATGTGCTGTGAGCTCTCTGAGCTCACCAGCTGGTTGGCAGGAGTATGGCTGGAGACCCTGCTTTTACGTTCCTCCGGAGCCTGGGGAAGGGATGAATGCCGCCTTCTCCCCTGATACCGAATTCAGCGGGATGGAAAGGGGTTAGGGAGGTGTTCATCCCATGCTCCCTGCAGCTGGGTGATAGCAAGATTTTGCAGCAGCCAGCTTGTGAGCTCAGAGCTTGCAGGATAGGCAGAGCTCCAGGGGAAGCTGCACCGATGTGGTGCTGAGCTCAGGGTGCTCATTGCACATGTGCCACGTTGCCCTCACCTCCATTCTGGATCTACCCCTGGAAACAGATCTAACTACATGTGGTGCTGGAGGAACACCTGTAGGCTGTCCTGAGAGAGTGAGCTTATTGGCATATGCCCAGAGCCAAGCTAACATGGCTTCATTGTACCAATTTGAGGAGATGGTGTGGGAGGAGCAGGTCATATTCATGCCCCACATATTCCCTTCGAGACATCATGGATGTAGCCTGTTTTCACTGAGAAATGTTCTTAATCTGTGCAATGTTAGATATGAAAACCAGAGGAGATCAGCAAGCTTTGTAGCATGTTAGTTTGTATTCACAGGTGATACGTAGGGGGAGCACAAGGGGGCATGTGCCCCCCCCCGAAACTGGCCCTCGCCGGCCGGGGAGTGGGGGCACCGAGAGAAGTGATGGTGGTACTTCTGGGGTCAGCAATCGGCCAGTGGGGGACACCCCCGGTTGGCAATTGTCTGCTGGGGGACCCCCCAAGTCAGCAAGTGACCGCTGGAGCCCCACACCACAGAGTCAGGAGACACCAGTCACCCATGTTTCTATTTATATGCTACTAGAGTTAAAAATAAAAATAAAATAAAATAAAATAAAAGAGAGAGAGAGAGAGAAATGTTCTCGGCTGCAATAGCTATCGTTTGCCTTTGCATAGGGTTATAGAAATGATCTTATCGCATCACTTAGCTGTCTCTCTGTAAAAAGGAGCTGCATCTTCACTGGCAACAAGATGATTTAATCCGTGTTTAGTGGAACTGATTATCTGCTGATTCAATCTATTATGTCAACTTGGAGCCAAAGAGAACATTATGGGGCTTTACTCTGTTTCTGCAGCTGCTTTGCTGCTTGACCTTATGACATGTTTGCCATCCGGTGTAAATATTTGCATCTGTCAGAGAAACCTGGACAGACCACTGCTGCCAAATTGCTCTACTACAGAGACTAAAACATTTCTTATTAGTTTACATCGGCCAAAGACAACCTGTCCAGAACTGAGATTGATGTAACAGATTTACATGTGATTTAGCTGTTCACCGAAAAGGCTCCCATTAGTTTCACTGGGCTTTCAGTCTGGCCTTATATATGCTTCTCTTTATGCTAAAGACGTTTTTTGTAGTTGTTCACCCACACATAAAATCACTGATAATAAAGCTGATAGTGATAAGGTGTGGAGGAAATTGTAGTGGGAGTTATCAATCAGAGAAATTAGTTGCATTTCTCCATTGGTAAGGCTTTGAAAATAAAAATACCTTTCTGTGTACGGCCAAGATTATTTAACAAATACTATATTTTTGCAAGCCAAGCCTGTTGCAAAAACAGAATGTATTTGTGTACACAATAGAAGCCATCAGTACAACTGGCATGACCTGTCCCTGTCTGTATTTGTGCATGCAATTATTTTGTCCCAAGTATAGAACTTTGCACTTGTCCTTACTGAATGTCATCTAATAGATCACAGATCATTTTCCTGTCTCTCCAGGTCATTTTGGATCCTAGCCCTGCCCTCTAAAGCAGTGTTTCTCAACCTTTTAAGTAGCAAGTACCCCCTAACTTCTGAAAATGTTAATAAGTACCCCAACACTCAATTTTCCAGGGATTTTATAGTTACAGACTAACATGTGCCACATGTTGGAAGAAGGGCTATGATATTACGGATGTCTGATCTGGTATGAGTAGAGTTTGCCACCTTTTACACCAGGGGTGCACAACTCAAGTATGTACCTGAGCTAGAGATGATGTTGGCTATATCTAGGAGGGCTGAACCCAGTGCCACACAAAGCATGGCATGCCAGATTATTACTGGGGAATTTAAAGCGCTGCACAATGCACGGCGCGCCAATTTTTGGCCATAGTTTTGAGAGGAAAAGAGGGCAACAGAGAGTGTGTTGGGGTACCCGCTTACCCCCTGCCCATATCTCGCATACCACATCTTGAGAAACTATGCTCTAAAGTATCTGCAACTCCCTCCAACTTGCTGTCAGCCACAAACATGCACTCAACTCCATCATTCAAGTCATTAATGAAGATGTTAAACAATACCAGACCCATGACAGATCCCTGGGGACCCCACTTGATACCTCCTTCCAAGAAGACATTGAGCCAGCATTGTACAAGCGGTGATTTTTTTTTCCTTCTAACTCTTTACCTTTTATTATCTTGAAACAACTGCAACCTTAACATTTGTACTGAAGTGTGCTTCTGTAAGTGACAAGGAGGGACATGAGATGAATTGCACTTGCAAGTGGGTGGGGGTTTTTTTTATATACATAAACTTGCAAGTGCATTGTTTTACACACACACATGCACACATTTTATTTATTTTTTTATCTATTTATAATAAAAGACAAGCTATAGTAAGCAGATGCAAATAATCAAGAGACAAGTAAGGCAGGACAAGGAAACAACAATAATAATAATTGTTTTAACAATTATTATTGTTGTTTCCTTGTTCGGCCTTATCTGACTGTTAACTGTCTGAATCTACTTACTGTGATTGTAAGCTCTTTCAGGGAAGGAAGCATCTTCTTGGCTTTAGTTTTGTACTGCTACCTAGGCTTCAGTCCATAACGGGGACTCCTGGGTGCTGCTGTAACACAAATACATAATAACCATAAATGGAGTAACTGAAGTCTGGAGTCAGTTTGGGTGTATTTGTGTAAAAACGAGAGCAAAAATTGACTACCTAGCTTAATTCAATGTCTTAGCTGGTTTGGCATTTCATTTACAATAAGAAAAAGAACACAATCTGGCTGTTATAATAATGTTTCTTACCGTGAGGAGACAACAGTATATTGAATATAATGGAGATTAATGGATCATAGAATAGCAAACTAGACAGTTTCTTGCAACAGAAACTAAACAGTACTGTTCAGAAAGATCTTGTGAGACAGTCACAGAGAAGCATCACATATCAAACTCATGACAAAAATGTCACAGTTTTGCATACAAATCTTACACCTGACTTTAGTGCTTAAAATTCAAAATTGGCCACATGTGAGAATTACAACAAGGAGGCCTCAGACTCTGTTCTTTGAAAGAACTCCGCACGCCTTTTATTTTTTTTTCAAATATACTTAAAAACATGGGCTCAATACTTTTCTTAACACAGTAATGCGATCCCCACAATGCCTGGGTGAAAGAAGGCATGCTGAGCTCCTTGGATGAGTCAAGTGGACAGCATAATTGTGCTGTAGCCACTGATAGGGTGGAAAGACTAACTCTGATCACTCAAGGCTCCCCAAGGGAAGATGCAACATGGTACTATATAGAGGTTAATTAACCATGAGGATGAGTTTGTGTTCTGTGCTCAATGTCTCAAGATAATCACTCTGGTCCTTTCTGACCCTCTGCAGGAAAGGTCACAGTGGACTACACTCTGAGTATGAGCCAACAGAATACTCTTCTTCCAAAAATAAAAAGGCTAATAGCTCATGGGTCGGTATTAATAGTCATGCCACTTGCCAATTGAGGGAAATTATTCTCCTACTCTTTGGCACTTGGGAGGCCTCACCTGTTATCCTATGTCCACCTTTAGGCCTTCATTTCAAGAAAGATGTAGACAAATTAGAGTCCAGTATAGAGTGGCAAATGTGATTAGAGGACTGGAAAATATGACTTGTGAGGGCAGGCTGAAAGAATTGAGATTATTTAGTTTGGAGAAGAGTGGTTATATGGAGGATGGCGATAGACTTATTCCCTGTGTCTGCAGGGATCAGGAATCGGAACAAGGAGAAATGATCTTAAAATGCAGCACGGAGAATTTAGATTGGATATTGGTAAGAGCTTTCTCACTGTGAGGGTGGTTATGCATTGAAACAGGCTACCCAGGGAGTCAGTGATATCTCCATCCTTGGATGTTTTTAAGAGCAGGTTTGACAAGCACATAACTGGGATGGTCTAGTTGGGGATGATCCTGCATGGGGCAGGGGGTGGAAGACATGACCTCCTGAGGTCCTTTCCAGCCCCACTATTGTACAATTTTATACTTTGTCCAGGAAGCTGTGTGGACCACCTTGAAATTAGTATTGCACTCTATCCTTGCACAACTGCTCCTGGGGTTTATTCTCTCTTGAGTAGATGTTTCTTATTCTAATGACATTATCCAATTATTTCATAACGTTAGTCCCAATCAATTATCCATCAGATATGCTCATGCAAACTTACTGATTTTTTAAGTAATTTCAAGACACAGGAGAGAGTTTTTTAGGCGGCATTACTAGACCAAGCTTAGCAATCTGATGCAGTGTTTCCTAAATCCGACTGTCTTTTAAACAATGTGACCTATGGTGATCTGAGGATTGGGCGAATCCGTCTGCACGACACCTGAATTCTGTTGAGGTTATAAACTCTTTATAGAAGTCATTACCAAGCTGAAAATTGCACTTTGGATGTCCAGGCTTTTACCCTCTCCATCTTGTCGTTTCCATGCTGGTCTAAATTTCCTAAGGGGCATTAGTGCAGACCTAACAACAGAGGGTCACTAGCCTAAGCAATCTGCCATAACAATTGTATTGCCCTCGGCTATAAGCTAGCTCCAACCGGGGTGAAGCGATTCATTAGTTATCAAGGGAGGGAAAAGCTAAGTGAGTTGCCTTGGCAACAAAGTCACTTGGCAGCGATCTGTCACCACCTGATGGAGACATCAGCCACCTGATGGAGGGACTGGAAAGTTACAGGAAACATTAATGTAGCCTGTTGTTCCCTTTCGGTCAGCCAGCAGCTCAAGATTAGGACAGGGGGACAGAGCAGGGGGTCTTACCCGAACTAGGATGGAGCCTGATATGGGGAAGGGAAACCTGTCTGCTCAGCCCAAGATTGGACCCCAAGCACCTGCAAGAGAAGGATGAGGTCGAGGAAGGAGCACAGTTTGAGCAGTCGCTACTTCTAAGATCAGTAAACTGTGCTTTAAGTAAAGTAGAGGTGTGGGCAGTGTGTTCCAGCTCTCGAGAGAGTTGTCTAGACGAGAGGGCCTCTATCCTGAGAACGAACTAAAATCATAAAGATTTAAGCACAGGGTCTCATCCCTGCTTTGAGTCCAGTGGCTTAAAACACCCCAGAATCTAGTGGCCGGATCCGCTGATCACAGTCTGGTAAGTGGCCAACAGGGGGTGCTTAGCCAGATGGCATCACAAAAGGGTATTTTTCTCATATTCGTAATTGACTGTAATAGCTCAGAAAATGTGAACATATGTCAACTGCAGTCCCGATAATCTGGTTGGGGTTGGTTTTTTTCAGACGTCATTTTTCATAATTTACCAGTACCGAAAACTCTAGACTATGTATCCTTCCCCCTTGTGTTTTAATCAAAGATCTTCTCAGAAGGAGCATATTTTATGTTAATGTGTCCCTATAACATCTTTATTCTAGGATTTCACCCCCTGCAGGGGAACCTATATAGTTATGAAGAAATAAACAGTAAGTTACAACCTGTCCACAAAGGAGGCAGCATTTGGCATTTATTTGCCTCTAATACACTATGTGCCTAATTACCTCGTATACTAGGAGGTCCTAGATGGGTTGCAACAAAAGAACAAAGTGATGGAAATATAAACCATGCCCTTTATAGCTTATGCTTTCTTGCTAATAAACAGTCTAATCTTCTCCTGTGAATTAGTTTACACAGCTGTGAATATTTTGTATGAAGTGTCTGATCAACTACTCCTTTAATTTTACGTGCGATAAAAGGAACTTGTTTTAAAAAATGAAGGGTATGGAATATAGGGTTTTGACAAAGGGTCTACAAAAGCTAAGCACGGGGAAGAGCTTGGAGAAAACAGCACCTTTTGATTAATAGATCTTTAGGTCAAAAAGAGCTAGTCTGACCACCTGAATCTCGCTCGGTGATTTCTGTAGCTAGACCGTCAATTTGGAGGCTGCACCAGAGAATGTCTTTTAGAAAGATGCCTGCTGTTGATTGAAAACCTGGAATTGATGGAGAATCCCCTCCACCCCTAGGCAAAGGGTTCCAACAGCTAATTATCGCTCTTAAAAATGTACCTGATTTTTTTTTTTTTAATCTGAATTCTGCAAATTTCAACTTCCAGACCTTGGTCTTAGACACTCACCTGCTAAATTCGAAGCTCTATGATCAGAGGACCTCGTTTTTTAAAGATACATTCAAGTTGCTCAAAGAAGTGGTACAAATATTAGTTGGCTAATTAAGATCCATGCAAGAGAAAACAAATTCCCATCCTTACTCAGAGCCTACAAATTCCTACCCAGTAGTTACACTGCAGTAATCAAACTTTGTTCCTTTTTCTATAGTGGTCCATACACACAAAATGTGCTGCCAAAACCTGAATCTGGGAAAAGGCAAGGGTAACACTATAGCCACGTAGGATACACTGGTATGTGTGTCGTATATCCGCAGGTATACCCATTGCAGCCATTTGCTCGAGGCAAACAGCCTTCTGCAGCTGTCTGCCCTGAAATACGTGCTTGTCCATCCACTGCAGCTCTCAGTGGGCACATCTACATGAGATACTTTACTGCGAAGTAGCATAGTTTACTGTGCAGTAAGTATGTGC
The DNA here is from genome assembly GCA_030014935.1 of Caiman crocodilus. Classification (NCBI taxonomy): domain Eukaryota; kingdom Metazoa; phylum Chordata; order Crocodylia; family Alligatoridae; genus Caiman; species Caiman crocodilus. Next base: position 129,882,533 of record JAGPOW010001296.1, read on the forward strand.
ATATGCTTACTGCACACTAAACCTCAGTAATCATGAGTAAATTTGCTACCTGCACATGCGAATAGCAAATTTACTCGTGATTAGTAATGGCACAGTAACACTCGTGTAGGCGCCTGACCGGCAGCAAATCCACTCCTGGTCAGGTGGCCACCAGAGGGCAGGAGATTGTTCCTTGCCCCCCAGGAGCGGCCCGCTGCTGGGGCAGGCTCTGGCACCGGAGCCTGGGTGGTGGCTACATCCCCCTGCCTCTGCACAGGGAGCTCTAAGTCTCTTGCTCCAAGATTGCGATGAGAGAGCCTTTAAGGTGGCTGCTGAGCGCTGAGCTAATGTTTTCGGCAAACTGTCCACAATGACTCCCATATCTCTTTCCTGTGTAGTAACAGCTAACGTAGAGCCCATCTTAGTGTAGATATAGTTTGGGTTATTTTTGCCTATGTGTATCATTTTACACTTATCTTCATTGAATTGCACCTGCCATTTAGTTGCCTATTTGCTCAGTCATGCATTTTCCTTCCATAGTGCCCCAGATTTCCTTCCATAGCTCCTCAAGGTCCACCTTGGTCTTTAGGGCCCTGAGTTACTAGTTCAAAAGTTATGAATTTATGGTGGGTTGGAGGCCTATTTGAAATTGGTCTGTTCTCCCTATATTCCCTAATGAGCAGGTGTCCACAACATGACCCCCTCGCTGCACTTGGCAGCATATTGAACCATGTTTGTAAACCTGAGCAGGAGAATCCGCTGGAGACCTTTTTGTAATAACAGTCTATATTTGAATTAAATACATTTATGACTGTTTTCTGTCCCGCCTCTTGCAACTGTATTCTCTACCGAATTACTACAAGTCCCTGTAGAGTTCAGTAGTGGCTTTTAGTTCTTTTGCTAGCTCTCAGGTGCTTTGCTAGGTAACAAAACAATGAAGTAGTCAGCATTTCTCAGTGGCTACCTCACAACAGTCTTCTGCATTTTTCTTGCATTGTGATAGGAAATATCTGTTGGAGTCTCAATACTTCAGTACCTGTTGCTTAACCTTGATTCAGGAAAAACACTTGCTTATTATATCAGTGAACCTCCGTCTTAGGGTAGGAAGAAATGGATGAGGATTTAAAAACCTTGTACAGGAGAGTACCACTCAGAACGAGTTCAGCCGCTGAAGTGTGCTTCCCATGGTTGTAGCTATGAACCAACTATGAATGGAGCCCCACTGTGACAAACACTGCACAGAGGCAGGAAAAGCCCCAAAGAGCTTGTGATCAAACCTAATAAGGTAGACAAAGGGCAGCAGAGAGACATAAAAGAGGCACTGCTTTGGTAAGGCAAGCATTTTTTGGACGATCTCTTTCATTGGACCAACTGCATGGTTGTGAAAGGCAGGCTTTCAAGTGCAGTGTATTCTTCTTCAGGCACTTGGGTGCTGCATCAGTGTTTCACTAGGTCGGGGTTGTCAACCAGGGGTATGTGGGCCAGTGCTAGGGGGTATGTGCGAGTGGTTGTGGACAATGCGCCGCTGCCTCCCAGGAGCTGGGGCAAGGGCAGTGTTGCCTCTCACACGTGGCGGCCACCACCACCCCACACCAGCCCAATGAGCTTTCCTGCCCCAGAGAGGGGTACCGTTGCCCTCACCCCAGCCCAGCAAGCTTTCCTGCCCCGCTATGGCCCTGCTCCTGGGAGGCAGCAGTGCTCCATCCCCACCCACCTACACCCCATCTCCACCTTCTTGCTCCATGTCTAGCCACACACTACCCCTGCCCTCCCTTGGTCTCCAGCCAGTGGGGGTACTTAGACTAAAAAAGGTTAAAAACCCCTGCACTAGGTACTAAGGGTATAGATTGTAGCTGTGTTGATCTACAGACATAGGCAGACAAGGTTCTTTGGGTATATCTGAATTCTTTTATTAGACCAACTCCAAGAGTTGGAAAAAACTATTGTTTTCTCCAACCCTTGGAGTTGGTTTAATAAAAGATATCAGATGTACTCATACAACCTTGTCTCCCTAGGTAATCTGGCCACTCCTCTGATGTTAGGCATCAGAGCTCTTGAGAAGAAAACCAAAGGGGGCTTCTCTATGCTGACAAGTAGATTTCAGATCATGGACTGGAAGAAAAAAGTACGGCAATTGCAATTGTCACTACAGGCTCCAAATCCTGTTGTTTGACTCAGAAAAATGGCTGTCCCATTTTTTTTCAAGCTGCCATTTCATTCTTGCAAAAAAGTTTGTATTGCTGTGACTATTGGGTTGGTCAACATTTTGGTGCGGTAGGCTGGATGAGTGGCACAGGGCCCATCTGCGGGCTGGATCAGACCCCATGTACCAGGACTGGCCCTGCACTGCTGGATGGAGCCCCTTGCCACAGAATCAGGCCCACACTGCCTCCCTGGGGCTTCACACCACCTCCCTCAACTCTATACCATCTGCATTGCTTTCTTGGTGTGGGGGTCCACACCATGAAATATAGGCCTTGTGCTTGACCCCACAATTCAGGATAGGGCCCCACACTGCCTCCAGCCAACCCTTGTGTGTCCAGATCAGGCCCATGGCACATCTGTATGCTGATTCAGCATGCTATGTTGCCTGTGGGACTCCCCATGAGTCTGGAAATTTGGCACAGGAGAGAGGCAATTTCTGCCAGTGTTTTCCTGCTGCCAAATTTTCATACCCGAGGGAACCCCTGCAGGCCAGATGGCTTGACTCTGCAGCCTGGATCTGGTTCACAGGCTGGGGGTTGAGTGCTCCCGGCCTAAAGGCATCTTCTTAGTCTGATCTTTATTTTACTATTGTCCCAGGGTTTGTATTTTGTATTCCTTTGTTTCAAGAGCACATCTCTCCCATGGTCTTAAATATTTAGTTTTTCCCTTGTTTTAATATGAATTAAGAAGAAACAAATGCTTCTGGCTGGAGGTTATATCTTCACTTCTGTCAAAAGGTGTGACATCAGCTTCTACAGACAGACACAAGCTTGCTTTAAGCAAGTCAGCGCAAGGTGCGATAGTGGTATAGTTAGCACGAAATACTGTGTGGACTGCAAAATTCACCTAGGACTGCATTTATTTTCACATGGGTAGCTGACTTAAAGCTCAAAGCTGCTCTTTAAGCTGCCTCCACTCTTATCGATACCAACACTAACTAATTTAAAGCTTGTCTTTTCAAGCCTCCACCCCCGACCCCATCAATTTAAAGCAAATTTTTTTTCTCTGAAAACTTTTTTATAATCGGTTTTGGTTTTTGGTTTTTCAGTTTTCTTTATTCTGTTGGGTTTTTTTAAAGCTCAGTTTCCAAATAGGAACATGCTTCAGCCAATCCGGTCGCTGTGTTCCACGGACACCTTTGTGGCTATACGAGTAGATTTTCTAAAATTTAGCCGCTGAAGATTTGGGACTGTATGCTCTTTCAAATTTTATTATTTTCAACATAGCTTCTTATACCTTCCCCAGCACCACAGTATCTGCCACTGGAAAGGTGGGGGAGGAGGGGGTAATATAAGAGCCAGTTGTTATCTTGAAACTCTCAACAAGAAGACATATTATCTACATTTTGCGAAGCCTTAAGCTTGTGTGCTTTAAAAATGAG
>JAGPOW010001296.1:129896069-129921195 GCA_030014935.1 Caiman crocodilus
GTCACTGACTTCAACCATGTAGCCCCTTCCAGTAGCTGCTCCTATAGCAGTCGCCAACTCCAAGCAAGTTTTGGATTTCAAGCGCCGAGTGCCAAGTGCTGCTGCCGAGTGTTTTTCCTGTGACCAGTTGCGAGTAAATTAAGCCGTGATTAGGTGTCTCCAGGCCATTTTTCCTGTAGACAAGATAATTAAAGTGAAAGTAGCTGCTTCAGGGTGAGCTGGCATACCCGCCTCTCTCCGTTTTCTTTCTGCCAAAGATGCATTTATGATACGTTTTTATAGATCAGCAGACAGCTATGTATTTGAAATAACATTCCTCCCTCCCCTGACCATCAGTGAATCTGCGTGGCCTTCTTCCGTTCCCCAAAACAGGCCCATTTATTGAAAGTTTCCCTTACATTTAGCGAGAAGCCCTGTCGCTGGTTCCTAGATCCCAGCCTGGAGCTCTCACAGGCCAAGGACAAGCTCTGTTGATGGACTGGTTGCAAAAAGGATTTGGCTGCGTAAAAGATGCTGTAGCTCCCAGGGAGGAATCTGGCACCTGGAAAGATTTGAAAACCAAGAGGTAAAGTGTCCACAGAGTTCAGGTGCATCCAGACTTAGGCAACAACTGAGCAGGCATTTTCACAATTTCAGTTTTGCACTTGGAGCATTTGTACATGACACAGGAGTTTAATTGTCCCTAAATTGAATGGGTAGTTTTTTAAAAACACCGTTTCAATTTAGGGCAAAGTAAGCCCTGTGTCACGTACACCTATGTCTGCCCGATCCTTACCTGCATCTCCAGCAGCAGGGAGGGGAGAGCGAGCAGCTGGTGGGCAGAGCGGTCCCCGAGCTGCTGGTGCTTCCCGCTGCGGTGGCAGCAGCCCCTGCCCGCGGGCGCCCGGCTCAGGCAGTCCCGAGGGGGAACTGCCGCCGCGGGGGAAGCACCAAGCCCCCGCACAGCTCACATAGGCAGAATGGAGGTAATATTGGTTACCTCCTTCATGAAGTGCTTTGTTGAAATGCTTTGAGATCTGCTGTTGGAAAAAAAAAACTATTTTATTTACTTTCTGTAGCTGTTTATGGGCAATTCTAATTTAACACTTCATTGCTCATGTTCAGTAATAAACTTAGGTTTTCAGCCTGCATTAGAGAGCCATTATCAGTGTTTACCAGACCTGATCTAAGATTGAAACTGATGCTTTTTATTGCTTGATCTATACACAGTTTGGTACTTCAGAAGACAAAAATGTTCAATGCCTGTTAAGAAACTCTGCATTATTGGGAATTGTATCAATGCTTGTCTTGTGTTTATTGGCAATGCAATTAAATTGAGTATTCAGCACGGACACGTTATGTTTGACCCGACCTAACTTTGTTTCGAGGTCACAATAGGCTCCAATAACTTGTCGTCATCAGAGGTGAAGAGGGGCTTCCTATTTTTAACATAAAATAATTATAATTTAACTTTTGGAGATATGCACAGTGTTGCATGCAAGCTTAGCTATCTGCCTGGACCACTGGGGAGTTGCTTTGACTTTGAAGTGCAGAACTGTGTTCATATTCAATAATGAGATCTTTTAAAGTGAGGCTTAACTGAGGTTTGTTGATAATTATTCTGCCTCATTGATAAAGATCCCAAACACTGAAGAGTTTCAAATGATTTCACAGCTGATTTATATGCACAAAGCATAATTAGAATCATGTAATTTTCCTTACCAGATTGCCTCTCATTTGAATATAGAAAAATGTCATTTAAACTTTCATACTTGCTGTTTGACTGACATAGAAACAGTAACTGTAAACTGCACCCAAAAAAACCTCTGTGAGAAGATCTGCAGGCTGCCGTAGTCCACCCTTCAATCCCCGCTCTGAGACGAGAATTATTAATTTTCTTGCTCTCATTTCCATTACGTTTGCCATGGGGGTTTAATGCTTCACACTTTGAGGAGGGAGTGGTATCATTACCATTTTACGCATGAGGACCTCAGGTTCAAGGTCTTCAGGTACGAGGAAAAGACATGTCAAAAGTCTCTGTTCATTTTGAATGCGTGACGGTCTGAGGTTTTCAGAGTAATCACCGTTATATTATACTTCACGTGCCAAAGCATAGCTCCCATTGACTTCATTTGTAACTACTTCATTTGCTCAACACTACTCAGGTGTCAGGGATCTCAACTCAGACACCCAGATCAGGGGAACACCTGTGAAAAAATGAGTTTAAGTGATGTGCCCAGTATAACATAGGAACTCTGTGGCAGAGGCAGCAGCAGGGTCTGGTCTTCTGGAGGCAGTTAACAAAAGAGCCAGTTAGCTCGGCGATGTCGGTGGAAAGGTCAAAACTCATGCACTCAAAAATGACCAGTTAAGGTTTCACAGCTATCTGCTGCGTGCAGGAACGGTGCCTGGATGGGGTCTGGCCTGCCCGTCAGGCGTTTACTCCACGCTGCTCGGGGGATTTGAACGCGCGGGTGAGTCAGCCTCCCCGTCTCAGTTCCTGTACTCGGGCATGGTCTGTGCCAGTCGGTAGGCACAGTCCTGCCTGTTCCCCGCAGCCCTGGGATGGAGCACGTTGATTTGGTCGGTGAAGATGGCACGCACAGTCCAGCCACAGGCAGGAGCTGAGTGGACCAAGTGTGACCATTGTAGACCTAATCTCTGGGGCGGTTAGCTACTAGACTCCGAACAAGCATCTACTGTGGAGGGACAAACAGAAATTTTTCACGTGCTTACAACTTGGAAAAAATTGTCTGCTTCCCCCACGCCCCATGAAAAACAAAAAGCTCGGGCCCAATGCTTAGATGTCCCTTTGCCCTCTATCAGATTTCAAGCTGATGGGCACTGGAGCGCCTCATCCAAAATGAGTGTGGGAAAGGGGGAGGGACTAGATGCGAGTACAGCATCACTTTTCTTAACTTTGTTCTTTGAAATGATTGAATCACTTAAAATCTATGAAACAGATACCTGGCACGGATGGTTGCATCCCAAAGCTTAGTCCGGCACAGTTATAAGCAATGGAAACCAGAAGTTTCTAATGCAGTGTCATGCAACCTTAGCTATAGGCCTAGAAGACTAGAAGACATGCTGTTTGTTTTTTATTCTGTGGGGTTTTTGTTTGTTCTGGTTTCGAAGGGTAAAATAGGGGCTTGAGGGTTTCCATGTCTGTGAACTGCATCTTATTGTTCACCAGTCGGGTATTGTACAAAGAGACCTCAATGCATGACCTTTTTTTGTGTTATCAAGTGTCTTCCCTCACCTGGTGTCATCAGCCCTTCCTTAGAGGTGAAATGGAATTAATTTTCCAGTCTGTCTCAGCTCTAGGCTCCTTCTGGCTACACATTTTTTGTTGTGTTGTAGTGGTTTATCTTACATAACCTGTTTGAACCTCAGGTTGCAAATGTTTTTTTTTTCCCCTTCTGAGCTCCCCTTTCCTAGTCTTTGTTGCTGATTCCGACTGTGCATTAGTCTTGATGCAACTAAACACCATTGTGATTTCTAACACAGCATGTGCCATATCTGCATTTCCACTTGTATGTGAATGTGATGCAGACCCAAACGGGGCTGCTTAAATTTGGATGAGTTACAGTATAGCCAACTGCACACGTTCCATACTATGATTTGGGCCCTCAAATCATGATATTGGCTTAAAAATAGTAGTATTCTAAACATATTATGTGTAAAGGTTTTGTAGGGTTCACATGTCCAGGCTCTTCTCTGAGACCTGCCATTTTTTAACGAGAAAGTTGAAAGTCTTGTGTCATTCTAAGACTCCAGGAGCTGGGATTTTAGCAAAATGCTTAACTGCTGCAAAGCTAAAGGTAGTGACCTGCCAGCAGGGTAGGGGAGAAAGCTGTGTAACAGCTATGTGTGATGCCAGATTGCCTTCCAGCAGTGGTGTAACAAGCTAAGCTGGCACCTGGGGCAAACTTTGCTTGAGACAGGAGGCACGTGGTTCTGACGGGGGGAGCACAGTGGGGTGCGGTGACAGGATGGCAGTAGCCTTATCCTGCAGTCCTAGCTGAGCTGCTTTGACTGCCATAACTCTGTTGCTTTTAAAACAGCAGTAGCCAGGAACTGGTCTGGGGTTTCCAGGCTGGCAATTGTGCCAAGGTGCAGACTCTGTGGGGCTGGGGGTGATACCGGCACCCTTCCTATCTTGGTGTCTGGGACACATGCCCCTCTCGCTCAGCCCCGGTTATGCTAAAGCTTTCTACCATGCTACTGATCCATATAAACATGCTGCTGCCAAATAAAAGGTAAAAATTGTAAACCATTTGGACATGAAGCCCACAAGCTCCTGGAAGAGATTGAGGATACTGAACCAAACCTATGGGCAGCAGTAGAGTGGGCCGACCACTGGGAAAGGTCAGATCTATTCCTACAGCATTTCATACAAACACCAAATGAGTCCCCCACTGGGTTTGACCTTGACGGAGAAGCACGGATCAAACTGAACAGACCAAAATCTGGATATGGCTGCTTCAAAGCAACACTTTATAAGATGAACATCTTGGACAGCCCCCTGGGTGAATGCAGTGTCCAGCAAACAGCACAGTACTTAATTGAAAACTGAAATCTTTCTTCCATACATTGAGCAACAATCCCGGGCAGTGGCTCATAGGGCATTTATACACGTGCGCCAGGAGGCAGGGAAGGAGCACTTTAATTAGAGCAGCTCTGATTAAAGCGCCTGGAGTGTCACATGCATCTGTGTCCCCGTGCTGAAAAATGGCAGTAGGGGCACTTTAACTAAAGCTGATCAAATGAGCTTTAGTTAAAGCGTACCCACCACCCTTTTTTCCATGCAGGGAAGCTGATGCATGTGATGCTGGAGTCTGCTGGAGTACGGTAATTGCCACTCTCCAGCAGACTCGCTTAATCGAATCTGCTCCAACATGCTGTAAGTACAACACTTTGGAGCAGCCTCGATGTATGTGTATAGGCATCCATAGATTTGGAAGTTGATATCTGAAGCCATATGAAAGAAGAAGGTAACAGCTTGTGCTTGCTTCTCTGCATGGTTCTACCCTGGGGCATGTAAAACTATAATAGGTGAATGAGACTTGGCATTTCACCTTCCACCACTGTGAGTCCCAGTTCAGTATCTTATTCACCAGCCTGTTGTTCCCTCCGTAAGACCACAGGTTCCCTGGAAAGTGACTGAAGATAGCTCTTTCAGGAGACTCCATTCACCATGAAATGTTGGATGTTCAACCTGAGACACTTAGTTATCTCAGGTTGACCACTGTAAGGTGGAGTGAAGTTCTTCATCTCAGCCTTTAGAGGTTAGGATGCATTTCTCTGATCCCTATTAGAGAAAATGTGCATATAAAAATGCATCCCCTAATGTTGCAGTAAGACAATGACAGGCTTCATAGTTCAGTGTCCCAGAGTTTATTTAAAGGGGGTAGCAGTTGGACTTTGTCGGGAAATGGTGGGTGTGTGCCTGGGCACTAAGGAGGACCTGCCATGACATGCTTGTTTCATTTGGCAGTCCCTCCAATGTTGGGTCCCTCAGCTGACTTCAGTAAAAATGACTCTGTTCATTCAGGCATTGGAGCATTCATGCGTTCTCCCATCATAGTTGCTGGAGTTTTGGTTCATAAGAGATAAGGGTAATCTTGCATATGTCCCAATGACATTGTTGAACTGAAGTTTGCAAAGACTATACAGGCAGTCCTCAGACTTACGACACAATTGGTTCCTGAAAACCACGTCTTAAGTCAAAACGTAACTCGGCACCAATTTTCTTTTAAGAAACAATGGTATAAATGGGGGATTGGTTCCTGAACCAAGGTCCAATACCCTATTTTCACCAAAAATACCCCAGAATTTTGTACTCAATCAATTATAGATGAGTTAATATAGCTACATGACTGTATTTATATTGTAAATAGCAATCATTTTGCTTTAGAAGGACTTCTTTGAGGTGCCTTTGCTGGACTTTTTGAAAGGCTCTTGGTTGGACTTTTTGAAGAGTTCTTGGCTGGAGTCTTCCTGCAGGTTTTTCTGGAGTCTCATCTGTTTTCTTAAAGAAAGTGTCCAAGGAAGTTTGGACAGATGTTCTCCAGAGAGATGGGCGACACAGCAAACTTGTTCACTGGCATGGCGTCGCGTCGGATCAAGTGTTGTAAGTCAAAACTGATGTCAGAAAATTGAAACAGGGTGTCAATTTATAAACATTGTAAGTGCAAAACGTTGTAAGTCAAGGACTGCCCGTATTTGGAAAAGAGGCAAGGAAGCAGTGGCGCTCTTGACGAGAGAGAGCAGTCAGTGTCCCCTGCTCAAAGCAAAGGCTGAGGGCTAGTTCCTCTACTTTGGCTGAAGTGTGTGCAGCAAGGCTCATGTGGGAGTGTGAAGAGGGTGTAAAGTTCATATTGATGCAAAATGATCTTGGACTGGCTCTAGCATGGGTTGGTCCCTCCATGTAAGTTAGAGCAGCTTAAAGGCTGCTTTAAACTACACTCACCCTAGCTAGTTACCCCTCATTGCAGAAGATCAACTAGGCACAAGGGAACACTTATGGCTGTCACATTTTCTCCATCCACCCCTTATTAGGGTTGATCTCCCCTATGGCTGAATAGATATGGGGCTTTGGGCCACTCTTCAGTAAGAGATAGTAGTGATGGCCATTCTCAGTATCAGAACGCAGAGAGGGGAGCTGTCTTGAGGAAAGAGGTGGGGTTTGGTTTGTGTTGGCACTGGATTCACAACCCAGCCCTGATACCTTGCTCCAGGCAAGCACAACCTTTAAACCAACCACAACTCCTCTGGTTGATAATAGGCGATTGATACGCAGTGATAGGAAATAAGAGCAATGCAGGCAAAGCAAGCAAGATGATTACAACATACATTCCCCGAATTTCCCAGTACCCAGAATATACGCAAGCTGAGTGGTCCATACAGCCTATGTGTAAATGCCACCTTGAAGTTCTGTGCTTGAAGGTCCGAGGTCAGCAACCTTGGAGGTCAGGGACTGATGCCAGCTGCCCACTTGCTGTTTTGAAAACTCTTCCTTTTGTATTCTTTCTTTTCTAATGACTCCTCACCCTTGGGCATTGTTAATTGGTCTTCCTGTGGTCATCACACTGTCCATGTTCTGTTTTGTCAGTCAAAATCCCATTTTCATAAACCAATCACATGCACACATCCTAATGTGGTCTGTTTCCCCCAAACTGGAAAGCCCAGGGCTTTTGCAAGTGGGCACTGTAGCCCTGGAGCCAGGCCTATCTCTATTATGAAAATAAAATTCACATTTTTCAGTTTCCCAGGATGTCTATATGCACTGGCTGCAGAAACCCCATCTTCCCTGAAGGCTGTAAAACTGTTAGACAAAACAGGCTTTTAGAAATCAATTAATCCTTGCTGTTGCCCTGGATCATTGTTCTAATGAGAGGGTGACCAAGCTGCTGCTCGGGAGCTGCATGCGGCTTGCCAGCATGATACTTGCAGCTCTCTGGAAATTGGCCAAAGCCCCATCCACTCTCTTCGAGGTGGCTCTGGGGGACAGTGCAGCCCACTGCTCTGGCTTTCCCCGTGGGGACTGTGCCCCAAGACCACCCTCACCCTCCTTCACTCCCCCTGGGACTGCCAGCTCAGGCACTGAACTGCTGGTGCATGGTAGGGCTGTGCGAAATTTCACTGGCTGTTCTATTTTGACACTGTTTCAACTCACTTCAAGCTCAAAACAGTGAAATTGAAATGAAATGAAGGGCTTTGAAACAGCCTCAAAACAAAACAAGGGCAGCTGAAACATTTCCACAGTTTTGAAACGTTTCGAGTTTCGAAGCAACCCGGCTGAGTCCCCTCCCCAGCTTCCCCAGCGCTAGGATTGGGCTGGGGAAGGGAACTGAGCCTGATTGCTCAGTTCCCCTCCCTTGTGCTGCAATCCGTCAGGCTGGGAAGGGAACTCGGCTTAGACGAACCAGCCCTATCCTAGCCAGCTGGGCTGAGTTCCCTTCCTCAGCTCAATCAATCGCAGTGCTGGGGAGGGGAAGTGAGTGATCGGGCTCCGTTCCCTTCCCCAGCTCAATTGGGCTGGGGAAGGGAACTGGGTTCAATCGCACAGCCCCTACAGCCCCCGCAGCACTCCCAGGGTTGTGGCCCCCAATGTGCCTGCCAAATGAGAGAAGCCGGGTGCTGCTGCCTGGGACCGCAGCATCCCTCCCTCCTCCTGCAGGCAGATCAGGGGCCCACAACCCCAGAAGAACTGACACAGCCCCCATAGCTCTCCCAGGGTTGCAGCCCTGATCTGTCTGCCAGATGAGAAAGGCTGTTTCGAGCTTCCCCGTTATAGCCTACGGACAAAATATTGAAACAGCATCACTGTTTCAGTGTCACTGAAACAAAATGGAACAGCAGTTTCAAATCAAAATGAAATTTGAAATGAAATGCTTTTCTATCAAAATGTCTAAATGCATGTTGAAACGGAACAGTGTCGTTCGGCATGGCCCTAAGCGGGGGCTTGCAGCTGCACGCTCCCTGTGGGGAAAGCTGGAGCGGCTCGGTGCTGCAGCCGCAGGAACCTGACCCTGCGGCCAGCACCCAGTGGCTGCCAGCAGGAGCAGGGGAGGGAAACACTGGGTGTGGGGGTGTGTAGGGGGGGGGCAGTCATCTCCATTCCAGGTCTCTCAGCACCCCCCGCCCCCATTTTCCACCTCTTGAGCTTTGCTGGAGGATCAGATGTGGTTCCCAGGGTGAGGAGTAACTCTGGCCAGCTCTGTTCTAATGAATATCTACTTTACCAATAAGCTAATTGCCAAAAGCAAGTCTCTAAATACCGCTTTCTAGCCATTAGTTTGCCATTTTTTTCTAGCTGAGGGTAATCAAGGTGTTGTTTAGCCTGCAAAAACAGGTATCCTTTGTTTCAAAGGCTACGTGCTGTAATCATATTGATATTTAACCATGGGAAGTGCTTTGTCAGCCTATTATTTTAACTGCATAGCTTGTAGAGTCATTTAGCTCTATGGACCAGGGTGTCAGGCAAAGCTCACAGCTGAATGAGCAATGCAAAGCCCTGTGGTAATTCTCCAGTAAAAGGGGAGAGGGAGAATTGCATGATTCTTGAGTTCAGACGAAGCCATTTGGGCTAGGGCTAGAAGTTGCCCATAAACTTATGTAAGTGATTGGAAACTGGTTTAAACCTGTAACAGGACAGATGTTCCGTGCACATAAACCACTTTCAAAATGGCCCAGACCAGTTGAAGATAATTCTGGTTGGATGTAGCATCAGACTTAACTAATTCAGGTCAAATTGGTGTATGGAACTTCTGCCCCAGCTCCCTTCCTGGTTCAAGGTAACTCCCAGTCCCCCAGCATCCCAGGATGCTTTGCATGCCTGGGCTATGCTGTCTGCTCCAGTGGACACTTCCTCACACCCCTGCTCCTTCCCTGCCTACATCCATCATCTCATAGGGATGGGGGGAGAGGGAAAGGGGGACCCCAGACATCTCTAGCCAGGGTCTACATAGCACGTTGGGGGTGGAAAGCCCCTGTGGTGGGGACCTTTCAACCTTTGGCAGCCCTCCCCTGTCCCACTACAGACTTTCCCCCAACCCCAGCCAGGGTCCCCAGCCTGGGGTGGCCCTAGGGAGCTGAGGGGTCTTCTCCTGCTCCTCTGCAGCCAGTTTTGCCTGAGCTGCTGCAAGTCTGGCAAAACTTTTTGCAAGTGGAAGAATTTCCCTTTGCTCCCTGAGGCTGCCCCAGGCTACCCCTGAGACTTGCAGCAGCTCATGCAAGCAGCCCTGGGGTTCAGGGGGGAAGATTTCTCCTCAGCTCCCTAGGGCTGCCCTGCATTGGGGTTGGGGGGAAGCCCCCCCACAAGGCAGGGGCTCCTTGGTGCCTCCATGCTGGGCTGCATGGGCAAGCACCTGCCTGGGAGGACTTCTGCCTCCCTCCTGTGGCCCAATAGAATTTGTAGGTGACTAAAGCTGGGCTTTAGGGCAACTAAGTGGACACTTCACAACACACCATGAAATGCAAAAATTGGGCCTTTAGGTTCAAAGGTGTGCACTACACACATTCAGCTCCTTGACTAGGTCAGCTACAGATACTCAGTCCAATACAATCTTGCCACTGTACCAGCAAAAGTTGCTGCAATCAACATATCTGAGAGTAAGCCAGTTTATTCCCAAATTAGCTCAGAGCTTCTGCAGAAGAAAGAAGATACCATACACTCGCATGCTCCCCTTTCCTCTAAAAAAGCAGCCTCCTAATATTGGTGGGGCATGTCATAAGTAGAGGAGCTGATTTTTCTTTGCTGGAGTAGAAGCATGGCAAAAAAGAAGTGTGCAGACACTGGGCATGTAAAAAAAAGTGCTATTATGCCAGTGTACAGTAAAATAGGCTACTGTTCATTAAGTGTCATGTAAAAAGTGTGTGTTTGCACTACTGTGCATAGGGCAGCCTAATGTGCATAATTTAGCACCACACATTGGAGGTACTAAAGTTAACGTGCGTTGGGACCTAGCCAAGGAAAAGAACATTTGAGACCGTGAAAAAATGTCGAAGCAAATTCTTTGCTAGATGACGTCAAAACCCACGTTTAGCGCACCATTTGCAGAAGAAGTTCGCAGAATGCAGAGAGCCTGGACCTGCTTCGCGACTTGCAACGCTTACTAAGTTCAGTCATTTGTCAGATTTGTCCTGCATGTTGGGGGTCCTGTGCCACCGCAAGGTTTGTTTCATGGTAAATCCACTACTAGGTTTGTGACGTGGAAACAACACTTTATTAGAGGAACTGTATATATAAAGAACTATTTAACGTAAAGAAGTAACAGTCTTGCTGCTGCCCTTGCAAGGGTCTAATGTTGATGCTGTCCCGCCACACCAGGAAGCTCTAGACTGTCTCCTGGGATGCCACACTTTGTGGACAGTCTGTTTCACTCTGTCGAAAGGCAGCCGTGGCCCTGGGCAAATGTGTTTCTTTTCCATTCTGCCTTCCAAAAAGAAGGTGCGTATCTTAATTGGGTTGTGTGGTAAACAAGAAAATACAATAAAAGAAGCGAGGTACTATCACTCATGACATAAGCTTCATTCATGCGTGAAGCCCTGCCAGAGTCTATGAGACAAGCTCCATCTTTTGTTAATCTTTTAAATTTTACCCAGTAGCTGTTCTGCTGTCTGAGCCCACACTTTTAATCCTAAATGATGATTCCTGCTGCCTGCTATAAGTGAACTGCTTGGCTCCATGGGTCTGCAGACATCAGTCACCAGTAAATCATCTGCATGCAGTGTGATGGCTAAAAATCACGACCTCCTGCTTCCCAAAGAGGCTGTGTTAAGAAAAAATACACGGCCTTAGTGTAGCAAGGACTTGGACGGCACTGGCCAACAGCAATAAACCAGATCAGTTTTTCTTTTGCTTTGGTTTGATTTTCTGAAGTAGCATCCTTCCCAAGGTTTGAATTGCACTTTGACTCTTGAAGGGGTGTACGATGGTGGCAACTGGAAGGAGCCATTGCCACCGCCTCCTGGGCTGCTTAGAAAGGCACAGGGCAGGCCCAGGGCTGACTGGTCCATTGTGGGGGGCTCTCATCTCTTATGGGGGCGCTCTCGGTTCTTATGGTAGGGGTCAGCACTCCCCACCCCCCGAGCTACCCCCATAATTCAAACTCTGCTTCTTACAAATTGTTTCTAGAACTTCATGTGAAGAAAAGCTAAGAGCTTGGATACGTGACGTTTACACCTATATAATTGGCCTGTATACCATGTAAAAAAATAGCTGGCAGATCATAGAAATATAGAAAAGTAGAGCTGGAAAGGACCTTACATGATTATCTAGCCCAGCCCCCCACTCAAAGCAGGGTCAACCTGGACTACTCCGTCCCAGCCAAGTGTGTCTTGAATCTGCTCCTGAAAATGTCAAGGGATAGAGACTCCACACTTCCCCTAGACAGCCTGTTCTAATGCTGGACCACCCTCATTCTTCCTGAATCTCCAGCCTACATTTCCCCTGCAGCAGTTTAATCCCATCGCTCATAGTCCTGTCCCATACAGCCACAGAGAAAAGTCTACCTCCATCTTCTTTATAATTTCCCTTCAGTTATTTGAAGATAGCATAAATCCCTACCAATGTATGTGTCACTAGTCAAATTTATGGGAAAAGTCTGTAATTAAGCTAATTGGTGTAAGTAGCCCAATAAAGGGGCTTCCATCCTTGAAGTAAGTGTTTTTCTACTACCGGCAAATTGGGCTGTTACAGTGCCACCTAGTGAAACGGTGTAATAGTGTCTGCTGAAAGCAGCTATTCCCAGATATCTACTCACCTTTGGATCCCTTTGGATCCTGGTGAATTCACATGAGCATGACAAACCAGTGTAAACTACACCAGTGCAGCTGTGCCCAGGTCCTGGATCTGAGGCAGTGCTACCTTTATTGCACCTAGGGAAAAAGAGAAACTGTGTGTTGGGGGGGGAGAGGCTGACCTCTTTCAAATCAACGGGTTGTTTTTTAACAACGAAGCCTGTTTTTTTGTCCAGCCGTATTGCCATTGCTGCTATAAAAGAGTAGCTCAGAGGTTCTCAGCTTGTGCAGTTGCAAGTAGGGCTGAAGGAAATATTGGGAGTTTGCGGTGTTCAATGCCCATGAAACTCAGTATCTCTAGTGTGCACCCAAAATCAGTGATTTCTCTAAAAATGCTGGCATTGGCGACTTCTCCGTCTGAACCCTGAGTGTTTTACCTGGCTTTTTGACAGTGTCACTTCATGTGTTTCTAAAATGTATGCACGCACTGTAGTGTGTAGGTAAATGTATTCTTTATAAACGGGTCTACTTCTTTGATTTGGTTCTTGGGGCCTGTGAACCTCAGACCAAATATTTAGGAGCTATTACTAAGTCTGGGTCACTGAATCCAGTCCCTGAGTGAGTGGCATTCAGTCAACTGGTTTTATTTTCACCCTTTAAGCAAACTACACATTTTTCTCAAAATGTCTTTAATTGACGTATTGAAAAGCTTAGAATAAACGGCTCCATGTTTCGTTTGCCATAAATCTGAAACCTTTCCACAGAGTCCTCATTCTAACTCACTGTTACGTACTTGAGGCTGCCAACCCTCCATGTTCCAAGAATCATGATACGCTTTTAGGAAAAAAATGCTTTGTTTTTCACTTGCCTTCTGGTGCGTGAGCCCTTAACGCTACATTTTCGGTGTTGTCTTTGAATCAATGCAAGCGAGAACCTGTTTTGTCTTAAAAGTGACTCAAAATCCTCGGGCGAGACTGGGAGCTGGAGCTTTCAGAAGAAAACACCAAATGCTACAAGACTCATCATAAAATCACGGAGTTTGGGAATTTGTAGACTGTAGAGTGCGTTCAGACTGGTTTTATTTAATCTTTGATGCGTCTTTACCTTCTCCGGCCCTCCTTGGCATGACGTCTCATCCGTGCCTGCTCCAGTTCTCTTCTGATTTCTTTTTGGTTTTTTATTTGGCAAATGCAAATCAAAACCTACCACTAAGACCCAGGACATCCAAGTACTTTGGACAGTAAGCAGCCAGAGGTCTATGTGGTTCAAAGCAAGCCAAACCAAATGCACCCGACAACCGGATATTCATCCACCATTATTTACAACTGGCGTTACTAAGCATTACAAAAATGTGTGGTTTGTGGAGAGGGCAGGGACCTGTCATACTTTATCTGCCCGAATAACTGAAATGTCGCACAAGAAATGGCCCAGAGTTATTTAATTACAGTGCATTCTGCCTGCCTACATTCACATGTGACGTTTCGAGTGGACACAGGACTTGTAACGCTCCTCCTGGAACTACAAATGGAGGAGCTTTGCCTAGTTGCTACCTCCTACCCCAGAGCTGGATTACATTTGAGTGATCTTGAGAGACTGAGCAAGACGCTGAGATTTTGCCTTCTCTTAAAACCTGGGGAACCCCATTGCCTTCAAAGCAGAATTCGACCGGAGAATCAGTCCTTCCATATCCCGCCTTGAATCCCTCTGGAGGCTGCTTTCAATTCCATCAGCTGCCAATGATCCCCCAACAGCTGGTTTGGCAACTGGGATCCCCAGAGCACAGATCTCCTCTGGTCATCAATACGTAACTAGGGCAGGGACTGTGAGGGGCTTCCCGAATCAAACCCCGCTCCCCTGCCCCATGGAGTCTTTGCCATGGCAGGGGCACTCTGCAGTGGAGTGGTGCTGCCCCCTCCCACCCCCTGGGAGTTTATGGGGGGGTTGAGAACTGGGTGCAGTGCTACTGGGTGCAGCCCTGCACCCAGTAGCATCTCTAGGGAAGGGGGAAGTGAACAGGACCCCAAGGGTTGCTCCCAGAGAGTCGGTGCCATGGGGCTGCTATGCTGGACCCTGCTTTCACCACCGCTCTCTGCGCAAGGGAGGCAGCGTCGGCTACTGTAGTAGCAGCTGCGTTACCTATGCAGAGAACCCAGGCCCATAAGGTTTCTCTTCCCCTCCGTCCCCCATCTCCTCCATCTCTGCGGTGCCCAACATACCACCCTCCTGCCTCGGGCACTGAATGAGCTTGCTATACGTCTGCCAGTCACATTTTTCTTTGCCTCTTGTGATTAGAAGTACGAACCTCGGAAGCGCTCTGTTTGTGCCCGGAAGCTTGCAAAGAACAGTTTTCCCAACTATTTAGTTGCTCGAATAAAAGATATCGAATTTGCCCAAAGAACCTTGTCTACCACAAGCAGAAATTCCTCAGGAAATTCCCTCGCTGCCTTAGCTCCTCTTACAGCTCAAAGCAGCTTTAGTGACTTTCCGGACTGAAGTTATAATAAAAATACATCTGTTGATGCTGTTAGCTGTCCTTATAAGCCATGCAGCAACAGAGGATTGCAGACCAAGCCAGAAAGTTATTTATTTAAGCAGGTGTGTCTGTCAATTGTCCTGTTGATTTTCAGGACCGTTTGGCACAGGGAGGATGTTAAATAGCACCTGGTAAATGCTAAAACGTCCTACCATTAATAGACTGTTTGACACATCAAGTTTTATTACACGCAAGTTCAGGTTTTCTCCAAAAGTTCTCAAAACCCCCATAAAACAAATGTGTATATATCTGTTTTGTGTATGACAATGCTGGGGTTTACAAAATCAAAATCAAGCCAAATTTTATTACAGAGAAATCCAGGTTTTCTCTGCTGCACAGAAGTCTTATCTTCTTTTTTAAAAGGTCTGAAAACCCCGTGTAAAATATACTTGTATATGCACTCAATTTTCTGTGAAGACTTCAGTGGTTATAAAATGGCTTTTGCTATACTCACATTTTTCTGGCTATGGTTGAATTTTCTGACGGTGACAGTTTAATGCTCGCTGTCAGCAAACTACATATCCTTTCCTGCTTGATTTTTTTTTTTTTCTCCCCACCCCCAAACCAAAGTCAAATAAATCTGACTTTTATTCTCCTCCACACCTGCAACCTACTTGAGGGCCCTTTGATGTCTGCCTAATCAGTATAACATTAGCTGGCCCCGGTACCTCAACATGTCTTCCTTTGCTCATGTCGAAATCAATGTAGCAGCAACTCCTTTTGCAATGCGTGTGCAGAAAGCTGACACGTCAGTCGCCTCTGATTATTGATTGCATCCTAATGAATTGCACGTAGTACATTAGCTCACCTTGGTGTTCCTGTTGCAGTGAAATGCTGGGGGGGTTTTGTGTTCCTCAACAAGGAGAATGAAATGCATCTCGCTCTTTGTTGTCTGTAACTGAGGGGGAGGAATTATTTTTATGATAGATTGTAAAAACCCAAACACGCCGTGCTCCACCTGCTACATTTGCATACTTCAAGCGAAAGCGCTTGCCTGGTGTTTCATGCTGAGTGCTGCGTTGCATGCAGTTGCGATGATCAAAATCTTTTTAACTCAGGTGTTAAATTATAATTATAACAGCATGCTGTTTAATATAAGCACCATAAGGTAGAAATAACCAAATTATTCATGGTAGAGGCCAGATCTTCTGTTGTTCCCAATCAGTGTTGCTCTATTGGATTTGATGTGGCTGACTGACTTACATCCCTAGATACAGTATGCAAGATTTATACCTAATTTTGTGATGCCATTGACTTGCACCGCTGTAAGGAAATGGAGAATCGTCCCCTGTCCCTTTTCCCATAAAAAATTGCTACTGGACACTTTCAGACAGATGCATGCGGATGGTAAGGAAATGACAAACACCCTCTTTCAGTTTCTTGGCTCCCCCGCCCACACCCCCAGGGTAGTGTTTTAGATCACTTCAGATAACTTCTGTGCTACTGGCCAGTGCTTTCTTTGTTCATGGGAAACACTAATGCAAAGAAGTGGGTTGGGGCTTTTTGCATACCTTCCCCCACCTGGATGGCCTCTTGCCCTGAGTCAGTGAGGCAGCCAGGCTCTAAGCACCCTTTATTGACTCAGACACTCACTCTCCAGTCTAACTGGATTAAGTGACCCCGTCCATCCTGTTTGCTGTAATCTCACTGAAATAATTAACTGGAAGAGATTAGGTTAACATGCTTCTCTGTGAGCACAGTTTTGCTTTCACTCTTGATGCAGCCAGGCATGATGTGGTACTCCTTTGCAATCCCACGAACTGGGCTGCTTCCAAGGGAATTTTTCATTTTTTATCCTCCCTAGAATTAATGTCTAATTCAGCCTCAGCACGGTGTGTTACTTTGTTCAGCATCAGGGGCCGGGCTAAAACAGCAAACTTAGTGTCAGGTTTAGCAGCATTGTAAATAATTCTCTCGACCTTTTCCTGTTATTCCACAAGAGCTCACGTTGCACAGATATTTATGGGGATTGAATGCTCTAGGGCTAAGTTATGACCGTCTGTCTGTCTTTAGGGGATTCCTTTTAGTCACAGCTTCCATTGACAGCCATGGTTTGTGAAGCACAGGGAGGTGATACTAACTGGTTTTAGGGTTAGGGAAGGCAATTGCTCTTCTTCAGTAAAAGCCAGTTTGATCGCGGGGGGTTAGAGTGATACCCTACAAACACCGCAAGACGCTCAACGCATGGATCACTCCAGTTTATGCAGGTGTTTTATGACTTCTATAATCCCTTCTATTGCAAAGGCTGAAATGGCAGAGCAGGTTTAAATGTCTTGCTGTGTCTCCAAAGATATAAGTTTGAGCCATGGGTACTGGTCATTGAGACTGGTGAGACAAAGGCAGCCAGATGGGACGCACACTACTCCTTTGCACACTGTTGGCTACAGAAGCTGGTATGCCCTTCACCATGCTAACCCGAACAGCTGCGACATTTTTTACTCTCTCGACCTTCTCCATTGAAGGCTGAATGTAAGAGCTGCTCCTCCCTGTCTGGTACCTTGCAATGCTGAGAACAATACTGTGCCCTCTGTCTGTAAAGCTGAATGGCTTCATGTGTTGATCGTCTCAGACCAGCGTAAATGATTTCCTGTATCGGGACTGTGGATCGATTCCACCATTAATGAAAAAGTCGGCTCACTAGGAGCCCTGGGCCATCGTCTGAGGCTGTGTACTTCCCATCTGATAAGTAGAGATGACAATCTAAGTTAGGCTGCAGCTGTACCTGACTGCTGCTTCCAATGAAGGGTCTAAGGAGATATGACCGAGACAGAATTAATCCTGGACAATTAATACACACTTTGCTGCACTTTATTTTTTTAATACCGTAAAGCAGGTGTTTTGCTGGCAAGCAAAAAGACAAGAGCCAGGGGCCCAAGAAAAGCATCATCCAAGAATGAAATGATTTCTTGGACTGCATTAACTTAGCAGGGCCCTTCTGTGATGCTTATAAGCTAAAGATCTGTGGGCGTTCGGGTTCTTGGGACTCGCTCACCTTTGTCCAGTGTAGATCGATTCAGTCTTATCATCTTCTACTGAAGGGGAGGTAACCTCCATAGTGAGCTTGGGACCACTATGACTATGAAAATATTTAGTCATCTGTCTTCCTTACCCCTTCCTTTACATAATGAGAACCACAGTTTTGTCCTGGTAAGTAATTTCTGCTACCTGCTGATGTTCCAGATAAAAGAAAAAAAAAACAAACCAAAAACCCATCAGCAGCAACAGCAAAAACTGGCTAAGTGCTGGTGAGCTTCTGGGGTGAAGAGGCAGGGAAGAAAGGTCACTGGGATGGAAAACTGTAAGGCTTTTGAATAGTTTTTTTTATGATTATTATTCCAAATGTTTAGCTTTCAAGCAACACAAGCAAAACTGCTAAACGTGCTGTTGGCAGCAATTGTGGCATTGTAAATCAAATGGGAAAGGCAGACTGGGTCAATAAAAATAAATAAGAGGGAAGGTCCCCTGGGGAAGCAGGGCAGAAAAGCCGGAGCTTTTGTTAGTCTGAAGACAGTCTATTCCTCACCCTCAATAATCAAGAGCATTTCAGAGTGGAGTAAAACATAGGCAGAAATAGTGGTGAAGCAACTTATTCCAGTTACTCATTGTCTGGTGTACCATAATAACGCCGCGAAGCAAACTACTACCCTTCAATCAGCAAAGGGCTCTGTAGCACAATGCTGGTTGATATCTCCACTTACTATATGCATCTTCCTCTTATGTCTGAAGACCTGGGAAGCATGGTTTCGAAACAAAACGCTGGTCAGTGCATTGCGGAGACATGTGCCTTCAGCGGGGAATTGAAGCTCATTAGCAAGTGAACCCCGGACTCCCTTCAGAGCAACACCTCCCATAACTACCTGCCCCTTGATTGTCACCCAACACTTCAATCCCATAACTGGCTTCACATCCACAATCATGGGGCTGTGCTGTATGCAGCACTAGGTAAGGGCATGAGCTCTCCAAACTCATTTCCCGTTCTTACTGAAGAAGGATTTGATCCCTGGCCTCTGGAGGTCAAAGGTTATGACACGAAAACCCGGCTCCACCTAACGTCCACTTCATTTGAGCTGTTATGTAACCGCTATGTTCCACATCATTGAGAAGGTGCCGGGCTTGTCATTTGTCATGAGTTTGGCAGTTATAGACCATAATGTATATAAATAGTGCCTAATTTTGAAGGCAATGGCTGCATGAAATGGAGAGACCATGTAATGTGTGTAACAATGCATTCAACAGAGTTCTGTCTGGTGCAATGCTGCTCTTACACTTGTTGAGTCCCAAAATAATTCAAATTAAAACAAAGGTTAATGAGACCCGTTAGCTATAGAAAAACCAAATCCTCACATCAATTCACAACAGCTCAGCACCACTGATGAGAGAAGGTCTATCTCTTCTGTATTTGGGGTTTCCAGGGCAGGTGATTTATAGCTATGTATTTTTTGGATAGTACCATGTGTAATTGGGTGCCTGGAGTACATTACATTCAAATCCAGGTCTTCTTCCCCAATCAAGTCCTGAAGGAACTGGAATCCTCCAGATTTACACAGCACTTCAGAGAGCTACAGCAATAGCGTTCTGGTCGCTTGTTTGAGAATTAAAAAATGCACCGGAGACTTCACCAGTCTACACCAGTCTTCACCAGCGATTCTCAAACAGGGTGATGCAAGATCCTCCCAAGGCTGCCATGGCATCCTGCCCCATGCCAGGTGGTAGCTCATCACTCCTCATGCCCCAGTGTCCTATAGACAAGCAGTGACTGCAACTGCCCCTTTGCCCCCACCCTCCCCCTGCAGCCCTCCATATTCCCAGCAGCCTGCTCTGCTGTACACATGGGGGCAAAAGAGCCCCATGTGGGCCTTGGGATTTCAAACACCTCCAAGCCTTGCAGATCACAGCAGCTGCGATCTCCAGGGCTCGGGGGTTTCATGCTGGGTATGGTGCACCCCTGCAGCTAGGAGCCCCGCCAGCTGCAGGGGCTCCCTTCATGAGAAGGACCTTCATCTGCTACATGTGCAAATTAAAGCTCAATATGCAACCATCTATAAAATTAGTAAATATTTTTGAGGTCTAACTGTACAGCTGGTTGGAGCTTTTTATGATGTGCTATAGCTACTTTGCACGTGTAGCTGGTCTTAAGGCAACTGTGCAATTAGCAAGTTAATTGTGCAATCCCTGTAATTTGTAAGGAGGCCTTAGAATGACCATAAACTGTGGCAAAAGTTGAAAACGATTTTTCCTCTCTGCTTCATCAGTTGTTTATAGCAGAGCAGTGTATTATACTACAGTATGCCAAGACAACAAAAGAAGAGAAACTCAGTAAAAGAGCGTGGGCTGCAAAAAGAATGAAATAGCTGTTGCATGGTGCATGTACACAACAGGCATTTTATAGCCTATTTAAAGTCAATGGGAGTTTTGCCATCTGCTTCAGGAGGGTCAGCATCAAGTCCCAAAGGTGTCTGTTTATTTAGGGCTCCCCCCCAAATATCTGCTTCTCCTGGCAGTGACCTAGGAAGTATCACAGGGGTGTAGGTTGTAACCGTGTTGGTGTAAGGACACAGGCAGACCAGGTTCTTTGGGTGAATCTGATATCTTTTATTAGCCAGCTTAAATAAATAATCTTCCAGAAAGAGCACGCACCAACTGCAGAGACTTCCTCAGCCTGATGAAGAGTTTTTAAACCCAAAAGCTTGCTAAAAAGTGTTTTCTCAACTATTTAAGTTGGTCTAATAAAAGATATCAGATTCACCCAAAGAACCTTGTCTAGAAAGTGTTGTCACTTCTGCTTGACAGGTGGGGGAAGCAGCAGAGAGAGAAAGAGAGAAAAGGGCACATCAGAAAGATGCTTATTCTGGCCCTATGTGACTGATCACAACCACGGAGAGAATCAGCATTAGACTCATGAACGCGGCTCAGAAGCTCTTGGCAACAAGTCCCACGTGACTTCACACGGCAGCCCGGCTCGATTTCTGTCTGGCTTCACGATCTCTCTCTCTTGGTCTCCAGACTCCAACATTTCACAACAAAGGTTCTGGATTAACATGTCAGGAAGTGTGCGAGTGAGCTATGAGAGAAGCTGCTCTGAGCGGCAAAGAAAGATAGACAAGATTATAGAGGTTATAATGTCGAGGTGGTTGTGTGTAGGAGCGAGGGATACTGTCCCTCCAGAGGTTAAAGGACTTACTGCTTGTGTCAACGGAGGGAGATCTACAGATGCAAAGGGTAAAGCAATAGTTTTGGAGTTGATAAGAGGGCTCTGGTCCTATCTATAATAAAGATTGCTTTTGTCTCGCTCTAGCATCTTTTGTCTCATATTCATTAGCAGATGTAGTTCTGTCAGATTGTGACATAGGGCCAAATACACATTTGCACTAGTGTTTTTAAATGCAAGTGTAAGAGCAAGTTTGGAGTAGTTAAAGCAAGAACTGAACAAGACTTGACCTAACATTTTCCTCATGGAGGTGAAGAAGAAATACAGATGACACAGGAACTGTAGACGAGCAAATGACAGGCTTTAATAAAAACCTGGATGTGTGGGGAAGTGAGAGGGTGGCAGAGAAGGAAGGTAAAAATCAGTGAAAAATTAGAGTTCAGGTTCTTTCCGCTTGTTTTTTCAACTTTGTTTCAAAAGCTATCTCAACAATTCTCTTTTTATGGTGGACCATATCTAATGGTGGAAAAGCTGCTCCCTGGATGCCCTTCTCCCAGTCATAATAAAGCTGACCGAATTCTTTCCCTCACTATAGTGATGCCACCTCCCCCTGATTCACAAGGGCACAGGCCATTTTCCCTCTTGCTTGTAGTTGTATAATACCCCTGGGTTAATGATTACATAGAAAGGAACAGTAAGAGGGCATTTTAGCTTGCTTCAGATGTCATTTATCAGCTGGAAATGAGAAGGACCTTCACCAGTGACTGGCCCTCTCTATCAACCAATACCTGGATCACAACTTGGGAACCATTTGGTTAAATATAATAATACCAACATAACTTTAATGCTGTGCCAGATTTTGCTTTTGGGAGGAGCAGAGTGGTTCCCACTGAAATTGCTAGGACTGGTATATAACCACTGCAAGGTAAAATGTAATTCTGTATATGTCCTCGGTGTTTGAATCCCTAAATGGTGAAAGCCAAAAAATACAAGGTGGAATTGGGCATGTGTTAAAGGGACTGATACTGCAGCTGTTCCTCAAGCAGTCACGGACTGACTTAGAAACTGGTCAGCTGCTTTCAATGTGAATTTTGTCTAAGAAAGTGCACACTGAATGGAGTGTCTATCATTGGAGTGCAATGTTGTGTTTTATGTACAGGGACCACTACACTACACTATTATGCCCAGGGGGCAAAAGAATATAAGACAAGTGACCATCATTTCCTTCTCAACTCCCCCGTTCCATACGTCTCATGCTGTCTTATTTTGGGATGCATTCACCAGACTATGCTAGTCCCATTGGTAAGGTACAATAAGTAGGAGTGTTAAACCACGTCAGCCTGCAGAAGGCGTAGCTACATCTTGGCTGAGGTTGAGCAAATGTCTTGCTTTATCCTACAGCTTCCTCATTTCAGATCCAAGTCCTTTGATGTCAATGGAAAGACTCCTATGGATCTGGTGTTCTTTGAGTGAGGCCGGTTGTTCCTGAGATACCTCACTGTGAAACATTAGAGAAGTGGCTCCCAGCCTTTTTTTGCCGTGACCTTGCAGCAGAGCTTGGGCCAGGCTGGGATTATGGGGGGCAGCGGTGGCAAGAGCCATGTGAACCCAGCACCAGAAAAGTCCCACAGGTGGGAAGGGTGGAGTGAGGGACAGACCTCCCACAACCCTGATTTGGGTCATGACCTAAGGTTGGGAGCCACTGCATTACCTAACACGGAAATGTGATTCTCAGTACCTCCTGAGACTTCTGCTTTAAGCAACAGGAGTTGGCTACAAAAGAAAATGCCCTTATCTCTCATGCTGATTCAGAGCTTAAGGAGAAAGTGTTTAATTATTTTCAGAAAAGGGGCCAGTTATGTGGATTTTACATGACTATTTGCATTACGTCCACCGGGTTAGATGAGATGGAGGCAAAGACACTAGAGGCCCAATCCTGCTGTGTTGGCACCTAGGGACAAAAGTTACACCTAGACTGGTTTAAGTGATTAGAAAGTGGTTTAAGCCTATAACAGAACATAAGTTCAATGCACATAAACCAGTTACAAAATGGCAGAAACTTGGTTGAATGTAGTATCAGGCTTAACTGATTTGGGTCAAACTGGTTTATAGAACTTCTGTCCCAGAACCCTTCCTGGTTTAAGTTAAATCCGAGTCCCCCAGCATCCCAGCCAGTGTTGCCAACTCTCATGATTTTTGGAGTTGTTTTTAAAGTTTACGCTTTGGAAATGTGATATCCAGGGGTCTAAAAAATCAAAGCTTAAAAAAGCAGGGCAGGGCACACTAAGGCAACCGGTAGCTGGGTCCTCCACGGAGAAGTTCTGGCTACCAGAGGGTCTCAATGGTTGGCCCTCCCCTTGGTGCTGAAACAAGCGGCGGGCCAGGCTGCATGTTTCAGCACCAGGGCTCCCGTGCTGGTCAGTAAGGGGGGGGGCTGGAGGAGGGGGGAGAGGATCATGGGAGGCATGCCAATGGCTCCGCCCACTCCCCCAGCCCCCCTGACCTCTGCCATGGCTGTCCCCTGCTGTGACCAGCCCTTCCCCCAACAGCCCCCTAAAGCCCCGACCCCTGCTGTGGCTGGCCTCTCCCCCTACCAGCCCCCCCAACCCCTGCCCTGGCTGGCCCGATCTCCCCAACCCCCCCAATCCCTGGCCCCCCACCCCACAAAACCCAGCACTTACTGGCAGTTAGAGCTGGGACTGGGTGGGGACCTGGAGGAGTGGGGGATGAGGCTGGGTGGGGCAGCCATGGGGGGGGGCTGCAGCAACTGATGGGTGATGGGGCCAGGTAGGGCTGCAATTGGGGGGCTGGGGTAGAGCATGTGGGCCTTGCAGGGGGGTGGTAGCCCCTGGGGGGCCAAACCCTTTGTTTGGGGGATGAACCCTCTGTTGAGGGGCCAAATCCCCTGTTGGGGGCTATAGCCCTTGTGTGGGGGCTGAACCCTCTGTTGGAGGGCCGGAACCCCTTGTGTGTGGGCCGTCACCCTGCGGGAGGGCAGCAAAATAAGTCTTCATGAATTCATGAAACCTGTATTTAGATTTCATTTTATTATTATGATAAGAGAATTGTTTTAACACTGTAGATAGATCAATAAAACATTGTCCAACTAATCACTGTCTCTGTCTCACTCTCTCTCTCTTTATAGTGGTCTTTTGCTTTACTTGTGGAGGAATATGGATGTGGAGGTATTTTAGAGAGTGACTTTGGAAATGTTTTTTATCAGGGATTTTTCAGTTTTCCAATAGGGAACCCCAGAATTCCTGCTAGGGAGGCCAGTGGCAGGATCCTGCCTGCTCAGAGCTGGCACCTTGGACCCATCTGGCTGTGGCTGACCTCCTGGCCAAATGGGGCAAGGAGGGCATTCTTTGACAGTTCAAAGCAGGCCACCACACTGGGAACATCTTCTGGGTGATAGCTGCCTAGATGGCTGAGCAGGGGCACAAAAGGTAGTAGTGCCACACAAAGGTCAGCTCTGCAGCCACAACCCACTGGCAGCTGGCCCAGAGGGGCAGATGCCTCTACTGGCTGTGCAGTCCCCATCCGGGTCTGGCAGGTCACAGCCAGGCAGCAGCCCCCACTGCCAAACTGCTGTGATGTGTAGAGGGTGCAGGAAACTCTCAAGGCTGCTTCAGCAGTCCAGCTGGCACAACGGGTAGTGTCCCCAGGTACCAATTGGCTGGGCCCCAGAAGCTCCTGAGAGCTCGTAGTCCTGAGCTACTAGCCAGGGCAGCTTTTTATACTGCTGGGGACCCAGGCTCTAGCTCCCCCTGGCTGAAGATTCAGGAGGAGCCAGGCAGGGTTATTTTGCCCCAAGTGGCACAATTTGCTCCACAACAAAGTGCATGTCCGCTGAAGCAAAAAGCCAGAGCTCAAATTTGCACCTCTTCTATTTGAGCTGCTGCAAGCGCACGTGCTTGCATGTGTGGATGTGCCCATAGGGTGGAATGGAAGCAATGGGGAGCTAGAACCGTATGCATTTGACTTCCAGACATTAATTAAAAGTTTTTGGAAGAAAGGTGTTGTGTTGCTCTTGGATGCTCCAACCTTCCTTTACAATAAAGCAGTGTATTTTTCTAGTGTTGGTTGAAAATTTTCCATGGAAACTGTTTTCAGTTGGAAAATTAGGTTGTCAGTTAAACATTTTCATTAAAACATACCTGCCTTCTGCAGAAAATTAAAAAAAAATAGCTATCAAGTGTTTTTAAGTGATTTTTTTTTTT
>JAGPOW010001296.1:129924036-129935160 GCA_030014935.1 Caiman crocodilus
GCTGCCTGCCAGGGCTGCACGCTATGGGGGAAGTGTGGGAGGGGTCCCCATACCACCCCCTCCCTCACACCCACGCAGAGCTCAGCTGAGCTCTGCAGTGCTGGGCTCCATAATGCAGCCAGCCCCAGCCCCAGCCCCAAGCTCCCACCTGCTTCCCCACCTGCTGCCCGGCAGAAGCAGGACCCAGGGAAGCCTGCAGTAGTAGCTCCGCCTGGTGCTGACGGGGCTGGGCCCTTCCACCCACGAGGGTGGGAGCTAAGCATAATAGGATATGTTGCGGGTGGGTGTAGGTGCCTCACTCCCACCCCCACGGACGAAGGGGGTGGGTGGGACACAATTCATAGGTGGGTGCTGCGGGCCAGATAAAAGTGCCTGGCGGGCCGGATGCAGCCCACAGGCCGTATTTTGCCGGCCCCTGCTGTAAGCTCTGTATTTGTATGGAGACTGTGGGTTTGCCAGCACAGCTGTGTTAGTAAGGGAGTATGAGTATCAGTTCCATTTCCCAGCAAAACCTGATCGTATAAACCAAGCCTAAATGTGGGCTAAAGGTAGGCTCTCTCAGTAAAGTGGTTTTTATTCATACTTTACCTTTCCCAGGTCAACTTTTAGATTGTAAAGTGATTAATTGATTTCTTCTCCCTCAGTTGAAAAAGAAGGGCTTGATTTAAAACTAGCACCGTTAGGGTCTTTTGCTGCCTAACTTTGGTTACTGGGTTGTACTTATGCAAACTAAATGCACATTTGAACACCAGCTGAAGATCTGGCTCTCATGGGTGGTGGGGGTCGCCATCAGGCTTGAGTTAATTCCCCATTTAGATTAACAGGGGTAGTTCACAGCTTTCTAAAACTGTTTCAGGCTATCGGCAAACTCAGGAAGACAAGGATTCATTGATCCATCAGTTGCACCCCCTTCACTCTGGGAAATTTTTCTCTGCAACTGTAAGGGCCAGAAGTGTACCGTTCTCATCTTCCCCCTCCTACTCACCACCTGAAAGGCCTACAAAATCTGCATCCAGCACAGAAACCAGGGGTTTGTTCTCACCACTTTGGAGGATACGATGGTACTGAGATTTTAGGCGATGCAGTTACTGCGGGGGGCGGTGGTTCCCATTAGGAAAGTCCTTTAAACTGCTTCTACATTAGACCAGTTTCCTGCTATTGCAATATCGGCAAATCCACATAGCACAGGCTTACACCAGCATACAAAATGCTTCAGCTGCTATAGCAGATGTCAGCCCCCCACATCAAGCAAACAACTTTTTTTAGTAGTACAAATGTTTACTCTAGGATGCTTCTCAGAATAAAAACAGCATTAAAATCATTCTTCTAATGGACCTCACTTTACTGGCAAAAAGGTTCAAGTGGGGATTCAGCCCCAGTTTCTCCATCTGGCTATGGCGTTCACCAAATGCTTTGTCTTCCTTAAAACTTTACTTGGGTCGCTCAAGGTGGCTGCCACTGTTGGATATCAATTCATTAGCATTTCTCAGTGACCTTGTGCATGATTGGGAAAAGAATCTAACTGCACTATGGAAGCCACTGATTTCATGTACGATCACTGCCATTTGTAAAATGTTTGGAGACTCTGGTACAAGTTAAACATTAAATTATACTTAAAGGGGAAAGCCCTTCGTGCATTTCTGGATTTCTTATGCAAAATCCTCTAGGAATGCAAGGGTCCTCAAAGATACGCTGGAATAATTCACAAGTGGTCAACTGCTGATAGGCAAATACATCATGATCAAGGGGATGAACGATGCTGCATGCATGAAGCATCCAGGGGGTGCCTTTGAGTCAACAGTAAGTTTGTTTCTTCTGACTAGTTGTAGGGCTATCACGGTGCAAACTAGACTGATTGCTTTCTAAGGAGGTGGTGGGAGCAAGGGCGACTCCAGGGAAGCAATGAAAGAGATTAATCACACGCAGGAGTCAGGCAAGGGCAGGAATACAAGAGCCATTCTGGCTCCAATAACGCAGATCTACTTGAGGATGTGAAAATTGCAGTGATTAGTAATAATGATGGGACAGGGCCAAGCAGAGAGATGACACTTTAATATAGCAAGTTACCTTGTCTGGAATCGCTAGCACACAAACCCAAACAATCCCAAAGACAATACAGTAAGAATAAATGTAAAGACAACGTAAATGTTGTTATTTATGGTTAGTATGGATGAAGGGAGCCAATTGGGAATAGCCAGTTAACCATTATCTTCTTACCATTATAACCATCGCTACTGCTAGTTGATTACCATTAACAGCTTCCGCCTGACAGGTTGTTTCTGTGTAATTTATCTGCTCCAGTGACTGACTCAGGTGCAGCATCTGGTTTCCCTGTGAGACCCTGCTTTTATCCAGCTTCAGCCTTGGGCACAAGATGATCAAGTGACTTAGATGAAGTGATGTGTGTTGTGGAATTACTTGCCCCCCAACCAGGTTTACAGCCAGTCTCTGTCTGCTGCCCTGCTTCTGACTCGTATTGTTCTGGATTCGGCCTTGGACTGGCAGAGACCATTCACAGAAAGATCATCGGACCATATCATAAGACTCATCCGTGGCTGGGGACTGCGAAGGTGTTCTGCAGTTGTACGTAGCTGGGTTTGGGGTTTTTTTCTTTCTTGCACAATTAGTTATGGAGGCTGGTAGAATTTGTGTGTCTAAGATTTTTTTTTTTTTAATACATTAACAAGAACTGCAGTGAGCAGTTTGCTTGACTGGTTTCTAGGCTGGGAGAAAAATATATTAAAACATTCCTGCCTGGTATGATTGCTTTGCACAGCTCCTGTTTTGCATTTCTGTTGCATCTATGTGAAGATCTTGAAGAAAATGAATTTAGACCTATACAGAGTAGACTGGTGCCTCTTGAGTCCAGGTAGGGGGGGTACAATTTGTGGGCAGTCCCAGGGGCTGGCCAGAAGCCCCATATCCATTCCTATACTTCTGAGCTGCAATTTAGTGCCCCCCCAACACACACACACACACACACACACAACGTGCCACCAGTCTGCACAGCAAAAAAACTGCTGTGTCCTGAGCAGTGCCAAGTTGGGGGCCAATCTCAGGCAGGGGGGCATGTGTCCCCCCCAGTCACCTGTGGCCTCATCATAGCATCCTCAGAAGGTACATATTATCCCCATGTTCAAAGAGATGATACGACGCAGAGGGATTTGCTTTGTTGCTTTGTCAAGGAAGCATACGGGAGAAATAGGAATCCAAGCAAGACCTGCTACTAACTAATTCTCAGCTATGAAGCTGCCTTTTCTTACTTTGTAAAGCAGCTGGATGTAGTGAAGGATTGGGAGGACACCTCTGTCCAGTCTCTCCTTCAGGAAATAATGCCAAACATCTTCATGTGTAGTTACTGGCAAAGAGTGCTCAGCCTTGGTCAAACACAGGATAAAGTCCGCTTGAAACCCTTGACATCCTGATCTGTTTTGGACTGGAGCGTTGCTTCCGTCTGCTGCATGGGTGAGCTAGACTGGGGCACTAAGTGACAAAATGCCCACAAAGGAATTCCACTGGTGTGGAGTTACCCCTTATTTTTACTTATCCAACCTGCAGGAACTGAACAACAAAACAGTTATAATGGGTTACATCTCCTATTAAGCCTTAAATAGCTGGTATCTAGTGATTTCCTCTGCTGCACCCTCCCCACATCGTGGCTCATCACCGGGAAATGAAGTCAAGACCTTTAATGCTAAAGCAGAACCTTGCTTTATTGTCCTTTCTTATCCTAGAGAAGTTTTTGTCTGGAAGCTTTAATAAATAACTACACTCTTACGTGGGATAGAGATGCGTGGAACGCACATAGGACAAGGGCTTGCACATGCACACCCTCCATTAGCACCAATACAAAGCAAGTATATATCTCTTCTAAATCAATGGGAGAGAGAACTTCTCAAGTGTTTTCTTCCTTTGACTCAATTGGATATTATCTCAGGCACTGAATTGTCTGTTAGTGGAACAATGATCAACTGGTTTTAAGTTGTTTTTAATACTAAACGCAGAGAGGTGCTTAGAGAGATTGCTTTTCTGCCTATCGCAGTGTACAGGTGATGCGTAGAATTTAGTGTTGAGAGAATTGGCTAATTAGCTTATTGAGCCTTCTATTAGTTTTGAAAAATCATGACCAGGTAGGCAAGTTTCAGAGAGCCTGGGGCGGGGAAGTAATTTGGTGCCAAATTTCAAAAGCAGCAAACAACCTAGCACTTATTCTCTTTCTAGCTGAACCTAACCTCCTGTCAAATTAGGGAATAGTCATTAAATTAAAACTTCATCACCTGGAGGAAAATGAATGGAAACCTGTTTAGACCTTTGCTCTTTTCCCCTGGAAGAGAACAATGACCAGAAATCCCAGTTCTGTGATAGAAGTAAATACAAATACCGAACAAAAATCCTAATCAAGCTTGATATGTGTACATGATACAGTTGCAGCGTTGTTGTATGCAAGGACTGTAACCGATGTAAGCAATGTCAAGTTGAAATCTGGTCTATGAGCTTTCCTATGACTTCAGCAGAAGCAGGATTGGGCCCTTAGATTTTAACACAACATCTGAAAATGGTACTTAAGGAATTCCTACTTAAAATAGGGGCTCGTATTGACTTTGGTGAAGTTTGTTTAGCTAAATTGTTGGCCAATGAATCTAGGCACGTGCGATATAGAAACAGTGCATCTAGTCAGGGGTGGTATGTAAAGGAGGCATCGCTGTTTTACATTTTTATTACTCTTCTGCCAAGGAAGGGAGGTTGTCTCTATTCCTCAATAAAGGCAGAGAAATTGGATGATAAGAGGATTTTAGAAGGTCAGAAATATGCACAGAAAACTTGTTGGTATGACAGTAATTCCTAGAGGCCCTGCCTGACTGCTAGGAGCTGCACAAACACTCCCCATCCTAAAGAGCTCGCCATCTAAATGGAGACAGTGAATGAATGGGAAAGTGGCTCAGCAGACATGTCTACAAGATCAAAGGCTGGCACTAGGTAGAATAGTAACGGTGCAGAGCAGGCCTGCTTCAGATATGCTACTTCCAAACAATGATGTAATGAAACCCCCTTACAGAAGTGCTGGGCATACGACCATTAGCGCTCCCTTTAAGATATCTGTAAGAGTGTTATGTACAGAGGCGGCTCATAGCAGGGGCATGTGCCCCCCTTGAGATTGGCCACTTTTGCCTTCTACAAGTGGTCACCACTTGCCACCCTCCTTCCCCGCTGCCACCACCACCACCACTGCCACCACTGGTTGCTATGAGCGATCGCTGTTCACTGCTTGCAACCCCCCCCTCGCCACTGCCACCAGCTTCTGTGGGCAATCACTGCTTGCCGCCCCGCCACTCACACCACTGACGCTGCTGCCCACAAATTGTACCCCCCGCCAGTCTCAGGGTGCACCAGTTGTTCATGGTTATATATAAGTTGTTGCATTGGCCTGGGGGTTGCAATAAGAAAGGTACAGC
This sequence comes from Caiman crocodilus, assembly GCA_030014935.1. Lineage (NCBI taxonomy): Eukaryota > Metazoa > Chordata > Crocodylia > Alligatoridae > Caiman > Caiman crocodilus. The sequence goes on from JAGPOW010001296.1 coordinate 129,929,490, forward strand.
TCTCTGAAAAACCCTGGCTTTATTGTTCTATAAGCTTAACTCCTTGGTCTTTGGAGAACTAGACGGTCCCAAACCAGCAAGCTTATCAGCAAGCATCCCGCCCCAGTTTAGGGGGACTGCATTATACCAGTTTAGGGAGACAGCGCACATGGAGTGGGCCTGCCATGTTTTGTACAGTGGGCTATAGAGCTCTAGGGTAATATAGTAAATAGACATGTGGGTAATATTGTTAAAATTCAGTTTGTGACGGTCCCAGGAAAGCTGCTGCCAATTATTGGGTTGTGAACATGTGAAACTCTAGGTTTGATTAAGAGAGTGGATGCCCTTGAGGGATTATAAAGCAAGAGCATAGAAGAAGAGTTTTATGATGTGTTTCAGTGCGTAGGGAAACTGTCAACTGAGTAAAAGATGGAATTAAGAGAATCAAGTACTCTCACCGTACGTGTTCCCCTTGTACTGAGGGAAAAGCTGAAAAAAAGAATTAGATTAGTTAACATGGACATGTTAGAAAAAGTAGAACAACCAGATGGTTGTTGCACTAACTTGGGTTCATGGACTGGTTGTAATAGAAAGAAAAAATGAATCTTTGAGATTTTGTCTGGATCCTAAGCAACTGAGCAGGTACATCAAAAGGGAGCATTTTGCCATTCCCACCAGGGAAGAGGTTTTTGCCAACATGGCAGAAGCTAAATATTTCTCCACTTTGGATGCCTCTTCAAGTTTGGCAAGTTCCTCTAGAAAAGAACAGCACTAGGTTATGTACCTTCAATACACCCTTTGGAGGGTACTGCTTTTGTAGGCTTCCGTTTGGACTGTGTTCTGCATCTGAAGTATTTCACAGAAAGGTGCAACATATTTTTTAAGGTCTTGATGGAACTATGGATTACATTGATGATGTTTTCATTTAGGGAAATAATATAAGTGAACATGACTTGAGGCTAAGAAAGGCACTGAAAAGAGCTTGCACACCAGGTTTGAAACTGAACAAACAAAAATGAGAATTCGGGGTCAAAGAAATAACATGTTTGGGAAAAGGGCTTTCTGAGAAAGGGGTGCAAATAGATCCTATGAGGGTTAAAGCCGTTACAAACATGCCCCCCCATAGATAAGGAAAGAATGTAAGGATTACAGGGAATGATCAATTTTGTAGAGAAATATCTGCCTAATTTAGCAGAGCAGACAAAGCACTTTAGATCACTCCTACAAAAGAATGCTCAGTGGATACGGCAACATAAACATGAAGCTGAATTTAAAAACTTGAAGGGAAAATAATGAAAGCTCTGGTACTAAAATACTACAAATCTAATAGACCCATTAAATTGTCAACAGATGCTTCTAAAGAAGGTACTGGAGCAGCTTTGCTTCAAGAACATGGGCATAGCTGGAGATCAGTAGCATATGCATCTAGGGTACTCTCTAAGTTAGAGTATCTATATGCACAAACTGAGAAAGAAAGCTTAATTCTGGAATATGTCAGGAAGACATTTCATATATTCAACGATGCCTGTGATAGTTGAAACTGATCACGAACCTTTGGTGACTATAGCAAAGAAAGGGTTATTAGACGTGACACCCAGATAAGAGACTTTCCTTTCAACTGCAAATATATGATCTAGACATATAGTACATGCCAGGGAAACATCGACTTACTGCAGATTGTGTCATATGCTCTGGACAACATATGGAAAATGACAGAATTCCAGACTTGGAAATAATACAGGTTGCTCTAATTTAAAGACTGATTCCCATCACAGATATAACATCGGCATTAATTGCAGAAGCTACTGCTCAGGACAACACATTGCAAAAAGTGATAACAGCTATTTGTGCTCATTGGCCCAGAAAACATATCCCTAGCCCCTACTCTCAGCTCAAGAAGGAGCTGTCGGCACTGGATGGCATTTTGCTCAAAGGCTCACTACTTATTGTTCCAGCAGTGCTAAAGGAAGGTATGTTAAACAGAATACCTGAGGGGCATCTAGGCACTGAAAAATGCAAAAGCGGGGAAGGGGTGCTCTATATTGGCCCAACATAAATAATGACATAGAAGATGCTATAAAGACTTGTACAATGTGCCTAAAGTACAGGTCAGCACAAAGAAAGAGCCCATAATGGTCATGGAGGAGCCTGTAACTCCATGGTATCAAGCGGACATTGACTTATTCATACATACAGGACAAATTATGTATTAGTGCTGGATTATTATTCTCACTATCCTGAAATTGCATTGCTTGAAAGCACAACAGCAAACGATGTCATAACCCACATCAAATTGATTTTTGCTAGACATGGGATTCCACAAATGGTGAGAACAGACAATGGACCTCAATTCAACTGTCTTCAGTTTAAAGAGTGTGCAAACAAATATGGATTTCGTCACAACACTTGAAGTCCTAAATACCCTCAATCTAATGGTCCAGTGAAAAGTGGAATGCAAATAGTGATGAAATTGTTGAAAAAAGCTACAGATTCACACACTGATGCTTACCTGTCGCTCTTAAGTTATAAGACAACATCCATGAAACATGGATTGTCCCAGCAGAAATGCTGTTTAACAGGAAACTCAAAACCAAGCTGCCAAACCTTGCAGATGATGCTCATCAGAATGAAAAGCAAGACTTGAAAACATTAAAAAATAATTGACAAACTGCAACAAAAATAGTACTGTGACAGGGGTTCCAGGGAGTTACCACAGCTGCACAACAAAGATATGGTGCTGATTTCAGATGGATGAACGTGAAAACAAAAAGTACTAGTTTCCCATCAAGTACTTTCCAGATCCTATGAAGTAGTCACCCTGGAAGGACAGGTGTTAAAAAGAAACAGATGACACTTGCAACTCCTAAAGGGGAAAAAAGAAGCAGCATCACAAGATCCAAGCAGCATCATTATGATGAGAACAAGAGCACTGGAGAACAATGGAGGGAAGTCTGGGCAAATACCGACCTGCAGAAGAAATACATTGTCAGTGACCCTACAATCCCCCTAGCCAGGATCTGACCTACCAAGAAAGATTTGGTCCTCCCTGAATTGCATCCCTGAACCGCATTCAGGTCCTCCCTGAGTCGCATCTGGACACTTCATGGAAAAGTTGGACACCTACTCCACAATGGAGAATCAAACAGAATCTGGGTTGTGATTGTGGTGCGATTTTTCAGGTGGTGCAACACATTGTGAATGATTGCTCAATGAGATCATTTAATGTAGATCTAAAATCAATCCATGCAGCTACCCCGAAGCAGCTGAAAAGTTATCAAATTTAGATATTAATCCATGCATGTTGTAATCCTAAATGTCATATGAAAGAGAGAGAGAGAGAGACAAGATTCACCAAAGGAAACAGAGCCAACATCAAAGCAACAAGAAACAACAGAGAAGATTGAAAATGACACAGAAGTAGAGATGTCTGAACAAGGAAACCAAACAAGAACTGAACCAATAAGGATTGAGAATGCAGAGAAACAGAGACTCACTTAGAGCTAAAGAGCAAACACAAAGATTCCTGTTAAAATGTGCTTTAACTATGGGTTGAATTAAACTGCCCATGTTAGTATTATATGGGGATATGTCCCATGTAAAGGGAAAAGATGTGGGGATACCTTCAAGCGTGTTATGTATAAGTTGTTACATTGGCCTTGGGGATTGCAGGACAGAACAGCAGGTACAGCACTCTGGAAAAAAAAAAGCTTTATTGTTTTATAAGCTCAACTCCTTGGTCTTTAGAGAACTACACACTCCGAAACCAACAAGCTTATCAGCAAGGATCCAGTCCCACTTTAAGGGCTCTGCATCATATTAGTTTGAGAAGACAGCACACATGGAGTGGGCCTGCCATGTTTTGTATAGTGGGCTATGGAGCTCTATAACAGCATTCAAATACAGTGAAATTCAGGCTGAGATAATCCAGAAAATTTTTAAACACCCTAAACCTCTAGATATTCTCTCAAAGGAAACCCCTTGGAAAGATACAGAGCTCTAGGAAGAGAATAAATAAGGTGTGAGCTTGCAAGGCAATCAGTAATGAAGAAGTGAACTCATGTAGGTAGAAATATTGCTTCATAGTGAGGTTCTGATAAATCTGTGCTTCAGGAATTGCCTGGAATGGCATTAGAAGAAGTAATGGAAGAAAAGGAAGATGTAGGCTCATCAGGAAAAAAGCAGGAAGTCTGACAGGAAAATCATTTATAGCACCGGGCAACTAAAGGAAGGTTTCTACCCAGTCTATATTCAGTGTCTCTCCTTGAAGTTATTAAAAGCACCCAAAATGAGAGGAAGGATTTCCTTTCCCTGCTGTCTACAGCAGGTGCATGGGACAAGCCCAGAGTGCGTTTGTTCTGTGCGTAGCTGCTTTTCTCTCTGGAAATCAGTGTCAGGCAGCCAGTCATGTGCACGATCGTCTCCATTAAATAACAGTTCAGACTTCAACCTTTACAGTCAGCATCTCAGCTATCCTGTGCAGAAGAAATAAAAGATTCCTTTTGTACCAGCCTGTTCTTTGTAACATTTTCTTTGGCAAATAGCAAATTGCCCCCCCTCAAAAAAAATCATTTGAGAAGACTAAAGCCTAATTCAGGAATTTGGGCTGAATCCAATGAATAGTTTCAGCCAGAAAATGAGGGGTGACATTTTAGAAGCAAAAGATTTTGATTTGTCATTTCATTGCAACCTTTTCAGTTGTATTTTTATTTAAAGATTGATTTATTCTTTTAAGGGGAGAAAGGGGGAAATAGCCCAGGAGGGCAACAAAATAATATTGTTTTATTTTAAATTGATCCTAAATAGGTTACTTTTCTTTTACCCTTTTTATTCTTCCCCCCACACCCCGCACACTAAAATTAGAAAGGTTCTATTTTAGTTTGACCCCCTACACACACACACACACACGTGCGCACGCGCGTGCATTTCTCCATTTCTTTTTCACTTAGCAGAGCCCAAGCCATTTTTTCCCTTCTTGAAGACACAGGAGCATTGTGCACGGGGCAGCAAGTGTATTTACAGTCCATTACAGAGTAGCTGGAAGTCACCTTGTGTCTGAGGCTGTGCTCTTACAGAGAACATAATGGCCAGAAGTAGGGGTTCTAACAGAGAGCATAATAGCCATGGGCTGCCAAAGCTGCAGCTTTTAAAGCCAGCATTTAATTTGACCTAGATATTGACAAGGATAACGGTGAAGTCCTTGACACTGGTATCAGCAAAAACAGTTTCTTTTATCCCAGGCTGTTGATTCATTCCAGAAATGCAAACACACTTGGCATTTGTTGCTATACACACAGTAGTGAACACTGTGCCATTTCAAGGGTTGCAGGAATGGATGAATAAATCATCCATTTGACTGTGGAAAACACCTATCTTTACGGCTAATGTGCTAATGAAAGGCTTCACGTGTGTCTTGGTGTAGGACGACAAACATACAAGTTTGTAGGGAAAAAAGCTCTAGTTACCTTGAAGGGAGGAAATACTGTCACGTTTACAATGCAATCTTTTTATCAGAGGCTAGGTAAGACCCTTCATCTCGTAGATACAGCACTTGAGTGAGAGTGAAGACAGACCAGGGGGCCATTTCCTACCAGTTTATATATCGAGAGCATATATAATACAGCCACAGCCACACACCCCCAACACACACTATATTATATTATATTATATTATATTATATTATATTATATTATAT
>JAGPOW010001296.1:129935260-129956789 GCA_030014935.1 Caiman crocodilus
TATATTATATTATATTATATTATATTATATTATATTATATTATATATTAGCAAATTGCCTGTCAAAGAAGGGCAGGTGGAGGTAGAGCCCCATGTCCACGCCATCCCCTCCCCTCCGGTCCAGGCCTGTTTCCCCCCTTCTTCCCCTTTGCCTCCCCCAGTTGGGGTTTGGCCACTCCCACACGTTCTGTACCCCGTCCTGTCCCCCCACCCCCACCACATCAGACCCAGGGCCACTCCTGCCCACCCCCCTGCTGCTTGGGGTCCGGGCCTGCTCCCTCCGCCGTTACCACCACCCCCACCTCCAGGAAGCAGAACTGTTTCAGACCACCAATCAGAGTGAAAATAAAGCATTATGGACAGACAGACTGCTTTTTATAATATTACAATTATTATAAGAATATATGTTATTCTTACTGTCAGTGTCAGGTCCCAGAGTTCACTGGGTCTAGCAATATACTGATTTCTTCCTTCTCCTTCCATCTTTCTGCTGTTATTTTCTCCCACCTCTCGTAATATCATGCCGCCACAAATCTTCTTTCTCTTGCCCTTGTTGTCTTCCCCTGCCCTCTGCCATGCAGGTCCCGGGAGTCCATGGGGAAGCAGGGCCCGGGCCTCCCCCCAACTTCCGACAGAGTCCCAGGACCTGTGCAGCAGACAGCGGCACAGGCAGCTGGCTCTGGCATGCGGAGCTTCCCTCTGATGGCGTGCAGGTGCGGAACTGGACGTGCACAGGAGGGAGCCCGGCCAGGCCCGGCCAGGCTGTGCTCCTCACCATGATGTGCGGTGCTGGCTGGAACTGTGCGCCACACGCAAATGTCCTGAACTCCCCTACCTGCCGCCACCTGAGGGGACTGCACGCCATGGGGGGAGTGCTGGCGGGAGGTCCCCATACCTGCTACCCTCCCTCACACCCCACAAACATCACACACCCACACCCTGCCCTAGCAACCCCCCACATATACATGCCCCCCTACACACACAGCCATACCCCCTCACAAATCCCCCCACATCCCACTATACATACACACCCACATACCCCCATGACCCCACCGTACAGACACACACACACCATATATGACTAAGAATGTATTTTTGAGTTATTATATAAACACTTCTATATACAGATTGCAAACACGATTCATGACAAAAAATGTTTTGTAATAAAATTAAAATATGTTCTAGTAGGTGTTTGACTTTTAGTGTATGGTTTGGGTTTTTTCTGGTTCTAAGATGGCAACTCCCTCCCTCCCCCAAAAGGAGTATTTCTGGGGGGCAAGGGGAGGAACTTCCAGTGGCAAAAGTCAGGGGTTAGGGGTGGGACCTCTTGTCCCAAGATGGTGACCAGAGGACAGGACTACCCATGCAGCCCTTGAAAGCTCACCAAACCTCATTAGGCGACCCTCCAACCAAAATAATTGCCTGCCTCAATCTAAACCCTATTTTAGGCACATATCTCCATTTTGGATCTAGTCTTCAATGCTTGCCCACTTCACTGGGCTGATGTGACACTGAATCTGTTATAGTTCTTTGAGAATGGACGTGTGAAAATGGTTTTGTAGCCAGGATGGTCCAGAAATATACAACAAGGACACTCCAGTAGAGAAATATACTGTACATTTGAAAGAGCTATCCAAATACCCCACAGGAACCTGCTACACTCCTAAAGGAAACCCCCCTGTGGCCACATCTGACCACACACTGGAACCAATCAAAAGAATCACTTAACAACTACAGCCTATACTGGACAACTATCAGACCTTGAAAGAAATAGACCCAGCCCCTCTGCTCCTTGCTTTCAAACAGCCCCCAACCTTGCCCAGCTCATCATCAGAAGCAAACTCTCTCCTGCGCAATGGGCATCAAGCGGAACGCAGCTTTGCCTTGGCAAAAAGTGATTAACCCATCAGCACATCTCCACTGCCTCTACTATCAATGCCCCCCATAAAGAAACCATCAGCATCCATGGTTCCTACACATGCCTTTCCTAAAACATGATATGTCTCATCCAGTGTACCAAGTGCCCTCATGACAGCTATATGGGTGAAACTAAAAAATATAAAGGATGGAGGCATACAGTCACCATTAGGAAGACATGTCTCACAGAACAACTGTTCCACCTCTGACCTTGGTGTCCCTGTGCTCAAGTAAAATCTACCTAACAACTTTAAAATATGAACTCGGGAATGAAATTTCATAAACTGCTGGCTGGACACTAAGTGACAAGGATTAAACATTGATATTGGATTTATGGCCCATTATAATTTATCCAACTCTTGCATTCTTTCCATATAAGGAAGGTGAGGCCATCACCCCTCCATCCCCCCTGCCTTTCCACCCCTGTTCAATAGGTCTTGATGTCTTAGTAATCTACTTCTTTTCTCAGCCCTCCCCCTACCCTGTGCTTCACTTGCTGTGCCTAGCTTCCAATAATCAGAGACCTGAGGCAGAACGTATTACATTCAAAAGCTTGGCTAACTTTATCCCAACTACATAGTTGGCCCAGTAAAAGTTATCACCATCCTTGGCTCTTGAGAATGGAAGATGCTAAAGGCAAACTATTGAATTTATATTTTTTTAAGTGGCCAACATGTTAAACAACTGAAGCCATTTAAAACCATTTTATCTCTTGGTCTGTACTTTTACAATGAATCTTAAAGTTTTCCAAAGTTTCTAGTAATTTTTGGGTGCCAATTTCAGGCATGTACAAAAAGGCTCAATTTTCAGAGGGTGTAAGGTAAGCATCTTCTGAATATCAGGTCTCTCTTAGGTATAGACTTCCCAAATTATTAGGCATTTTTGCAAATGTTGGTCATTTATTTTAATAGACATAATATCACATTGCTAATATTATCATCATTGGCAGTCCCTCAGCATCAAGGGCAACTATCATCCATGATTGGTCCGAAGATGGCTGATGAGGCCAATCCAGGATCGACAGGTTCTATTGCGACTCAGGCATGTGTTTCCACAAGGCATAATGGGTCTGGTTGCTTGGCTTGGTCTGCAACATGCTGTTTCTGCTGCTCCCTCCCACTTTTCCTTCTCGTATTGTCATTGTGAGGTTTCAAAGTACTGACATCCTTTCAGCAGACCATTTGTGGCAGGCCTTTCAGCAGACTCTTCCTCCATTTGTGGCAGTCTAGAGAGAGAGTCTTCTCCATGTTGCATTTTTCAAGATGGCCTTGAAGTGCTTTCTCCACCCTTCTTTTGAGCGTACGTGTAGACTGAGCTGTGACAATAAAATTTGCTTCGGGGGTCTGGAGTCAGACATCCCAATGATGTGGCCAGCCCAGCGAAGTTGATGTCAGATAATCATCGCCTCAGTGCTTGTGGTGTTTGTTTGCAAGGGGATGCTAATGTTGATGCATCTGTCTTCCCATTGGATTCAAAGAATCTTCTGCAAGTAGCATTGATGGTCACCAGCAACTTGCAGTGTCTCCAACAACTTGTCTGTTGTCCATGTCTCAGGCTCATACAGTAAGGTAGGGATCACAACTGCGTGATAAACAATGAGCTTTGTTTCAAATCTCATGTCACAATTTTTGAACACCCATTTCCTCAGGTGTGTGCTTGCACATTTCAGGCAATGGATTTCTTCATCGATGTCAGACTTCTGTGAGAGATGGCTTCTGAGGTATAGGAAATCCTCAATGTTCTCCAGAGCCTCACTGTAAATCTAAATGATCAGAGCTGGGGACTGCTCATTAAAACCTTGTTGATATCCTAGTATATCATAATGCTTAGTGTCGGAAGGGATGTTGAATGCTAAGCATCGGTCCTCTGAATCTTAGTCTTCTGAATGTTAAGCATCAGTCCCTTTTTCTTGCTAATATACCACCTTATTGAAAAACCAGGGCATTGGGACCTGAAGTGTATTTATTTTTTAGACTTCTGTAAAACTGTCACCATGAGGTCATAACCTGACATGACTGTAAATTCTGATTTGCGTGCGTTCTGCTTGGTCTTTGTGTTTTCGTTGGCCCATGGAGCTCTTCCGGATTATACCCCATGCTTACCTTTGGCGTATCTCCTGATAAAGCCAGTAGTTGGATGGAGCAAGTTCCAAATGATTGCTTCGGGCCTCAGCAGTGCATGTCCTGCTAAAATCAGCAAAAATTATGAGGAGGAAAGCCGTGCAAGTCATTGGAAATGTTCCCCTTCTGTGTCCTTGAGCAATATCTGCTTGCTTTAATGAGAAGAAAAAACATTTTTCCCTGCTTATCAGCACTGCCAAACCAGTATATGTAGAACAGAATTATTCTGTCTCTTGTACCGTCATCAAAATTGGCAGCTGAGTTCGGACTCCAGAGTCATTACTGCTGTTAAAAGAGCACAACTCAAGTTTTCAGGCACCAAGTGGGTAGCCTCAGAGCCCCCATATGACTTATAAATAAAACCTATTTAACCAGTGGCAAAATAAAATAACGCCATTGTTATAGACTTGCCTGTCATAGCAATTATGTCTGTTAGTAGGGGAGTTCAGAAAGGGATCTGAAAGATGGCTTTTTACACAACTATAACTTCACCTAAAAATGACTTGTGCTGAAATTGGAACAGTATTGTCCTAAAGAAATGCTGTCTTTTTCTCAATCCAAGCCACGCACTTGGGGCACACAGAAATAATGGTCTAGATTGTGATTACAGCTGTACCCTCTTTGCCAGGTGGTAGGACTGGATACTATTCCATGTATTACGTGCCTATGTAAATGTAGGTGCAGAAGGAAGTGGACACATTAACATTTAGATAAAATGCAGTTTAAGCATGAAATGGGCAGACATACAAGCCTGATAAACTGATTTAAAGCTACCTAGAAGAGTTAAAAATTGTAGCTAGAAGATCAGGTACTCTTTTGAACTGGTTCAGTGGGTACACGTCGCATGTAGAGATCAAGGGCATTTTTACACATACTCTAAGGTGGGGGAGGCGCTTTAATTAGAACGGCTCCAAGAATCATTTTAATTAAAGCGCTGCTGTGTCTTCTATATCAGCATCCCCGTGCTTAATATGGCAGTGGGGGTCTTTGAACTAAAGCTCATTCAATGAGCTTTAGTTCAAGTGCCCTCAATGTCATTTTTAAGTGTGAGGATGCTGATACATGAGACACAGGAGGCTGCTGGAGGTTGGTACTTGCCACGCTCAAGTGTGCCCCGACGTGCTGGAATTCCCGTGTGTCAGAGCAGTCTCCGCGTCCATGTGCAAGCGCCCCAAGTGTTTTGTGACGTTGGTCAGGTCAGTCCTCCAGGCATCCCACACTTCATCATTTCTTATCCACCCACCACTACAACTGGCTACTCTGGTATGTGGTCAGAACTCTATGGCCCGTCTTCTCCCTGCCTCCCCCCACCCCCACCCCCTTTTTTGGTACTTTTTATCAGAGAGCTTGCTGCACCACTTTGTCAATAAAAGCTGTGTTTCTAACAACCAGCTATGTCCCCATGCTGTATCCAGCCACAGCCCTTCATCATGTCCCCCGCAGTCCCCAGAAAGCAAAAACATGTGTCTAAGTGCTGGCCCCTTCTCTGCAGCATCCCATGTGGGACAAACACACTGCAGAGTTTGACCAAATGCAGTCTCTACTGAGCTCACATTTAAGAGAAAAGAGGAAACAGGAAAGAGCAAATGCCCCAGCCAGAGCTGTCCATCCCTAAGACCCCCAAGGGGGACAGGCTGTGTCCCCTCCCCCCCCACGTTAGGTGCCTAATGGGTAGAATAAGATCTGGCCTGTATTGTCAAAGCAGAATTACGCCAGGAGTCACCCCTGAGGTGCTAGCCCTGTATGCACCATAGTTCATCTTCTTGCTTTATGGGGAGAAGTTTGCTGTTCTTTATCAGCAGCCAGTTCTCTTACCACAGGTACAGCTCTACTGCAGTTGCCAATGACCAGTGGCATAACTAGGGCAGGGCAGCTTGGGCAACTAGCCCAAGTGTTGGCTAGCCAGGAGCAAAAAAAGGTAGTTTGTGGCAGCTGTGTGGTCATGCCACTGGTGCAGCAACACCCAGAAGTCCCCAGTGCCCCCCGGGCCCTGGGTGCTGCTGCCAGTGGCTAAGACGGATGGACGTAGGGCTACTCCCCACCCCCTCCTTGATTTTTTATTTGGAATATTAAGATTTAAAGGCGTCTGGGTGTTTTGTTCCTTTTCTTCTCTGCCATTTGCCCACTGAAAAGGGTGTCAAGAAAGGGGAAAGGGCAGCACTGCCCTTTTCACACTTGCATCCCATCAGAAAAATAACCTTGAAACCATTTTTGGAGGGAAAGAAATTGAATTGAAAAAAATAGGCTCGTTCCTGCAGAGAAGAAAGAGATGCACCCAGCTCTGACTGTTTGTGGTCCCAACCTAGCTCCCCTCGCAGCCTGGAGAACGATGGACCAGCGTTCTCACTCCGGGATGCAGGCTTGTAGCACGAGTCACAGTCCGGGTTGAAGTGACTTGCTTAATGTCACACAGCAGATCAGTAGCAATGTCTGGCATGGACCCCAGATCTCCCGACTCCCCACCTCCTGGCTGATTCTCTGAAGCATGCTTGTTACCTTCTAAGGGTAGATCTCTTTTACTTCTGCTGCCTTAGTAGTCCTTTGACCTCCATTGATTAGACTTATTCAGAGCAAAAGGTGAATAAATTGCAGGAGAAAATGGTGACAGTTTGATGGAAAAAGCACGGTAGCAACTAACCACGCTCTCATTTAAGGGCAAATACAGCATTTATGACAAGCAAGCAGCAAAAATAAAACAGCAAGCGTGAAACACCCTCACTATTAAATATTCATCAGTAGTCTACATGCTGCGTGTTCTAAAAATAAGATCCTTTTCAACATAGTTACAGTCAATGGTTGGGATTTTTTCCCTCCCCTGATATAATCCCATAGCAATTCTGATTGCTGGGAAGTCACCATGGCAACACCTTGATGCTACCTTTTGTTCAGCTGATGATCTGACCAGTCACATGACCACTGAGAAGCATGCATATGAAACGCAGCCCAGCAGCCAATCCCATTGTCCTAACTGGTGAAATAGGGAATATGCAGGGGCTTCTGGAGGGATTAATTCTAGTTGTGACAAGACAGAACTGATCCCACTGATTGCTCCTCCATTGCAACGTTGCCATAGCATTGGATGGCCATTCATTTGCTTCCTTTTATCACAGCTGAAATAGAGATTCCCTGCTGTCTTTATAGACCGCTTATAGGGTTATCCACACACATGTATACCTGATAAGCACATACATCACAACTGCATAACACATCAGTCCCAGTTTTTTGCCTATTGCTTACATTTTAATAAATATCAGTTGAGTACGTTTAAAGTCCAAAGCATTTCTTAGCTCCACTACCTGCTTTATAATGTCAGTGTACTCGGAATAACTGCGTAGTAATCGGCACCAGAAACAATGCCATTGTCAAAAGGCTGCTCCGCAGGAGCCTTTAAACTGATGGGAACTGAGGAGTTTAGGAGCTGTGGTTAGAAACCTGGAACATGAGAAGGGAGAGCAGCTGTGACACTATCACCGATTCATTTTAGGGCTGCTAATACCACAGGACCAACAGCACGGTGGACTTAAGAAGCACTGCTTACATCATTTCAATGAAGTGCATGCGCTGAGTAAATGTGTTGCCTTTTATTTTCCGTCCCTAAGCTATGTATATAAACCGAACGTGCTACACCCCATGTTTGCCCACGTCATATTTGATATATTGTGATATCAGGAAGGTGTGTTTTCCCCTGAAAGTTTTAATACTATGTGAGGCTACAAAAGGATGATCGTGCTTTAGGGCTTTATCCTGTAACGTACTGAGCATCATGCAGTGGAGCACTCTCAACTCCCGCTGCTCTCAAAGGGGACTGACTGAGGGCTTTGGGGCCCCTTAGGTATGCTCATCGCCAGATCAAGCCCCTGAAGACCAACTTGAGACAAGGAGTTTGGCCCCAGGCCCAAAATTTCCTATTTATTTGGGGCATTCACATTTGAAGATTTGGCTTAAACTATTGTCAGGGACAGTGTAAATTCATATCTGCTTCTGGATTCCCCATTGACCTTCCCCAAAGTTTAGGGTTCCTTTCGGTAAAGGCCAGTAACCCTAAGCACTAGTGGGATTTTGAAGAATATCACAGAATGAGAAAACCCCTAGGATTTTAGTAACAAAGCTTAGCTGTCATATAATGGGTTTTTTGGCTTGCTTCTCTGCCACTTGTCACCCTGTGTAGTCATTTACACACACAGAAAGTGTCTGCCTGTATAACCCGTCTCTTTGGATTGCAACAATCCCAGGTATGAGACAGCAGAGAATGAGTTCATGTGTGTTCAAAGAGTGACATGAGCCTCCTCAACCCCACCTGGAGATAGACCAAAAGCTCCTTGTTCCTTGTTATAGATGGAGAGACTAAGGTAGAATGGGTGCAACTCCTCCAAATACGCACAGAGCCTCTGTATCAGAAGTGGGGCCAGCAGGCAGATGGCTCGCTCTGCAGCTCTCTGTCTAGCGCCCTTCCTCTGGGTCTCATGAGAGGGGGTTTTGGAATCAAGATGCAGCAATGTCATCCCCACTGCCTCTTGCAGCCTGAGCTGGCACACTTTGGGATACACCCTAGCAGCCTGTCGACTATGAAAAGGGTTGAAGCTTTTATTTTAAATTAAATGCTGATTTCTGGCTTTTGTGGCAAAATTATTGCTGTGAGTATAAAAGAGGCTTGATGTTGCAAATGCAGGCCATATGCTGCACTTCTGCTGAAAGCATGGAGAGCTTGAAGTACCCTCCTTCTGTTGCAGCCACAAGAATACATTGGGAGGCAGGAGGGACAGCGGTGTCACCAGTGCCTTAGCCTGCCACATGCCACCAAGAGCACTCACCTGGGCCAGGATTTGCAGAAGATACCCAAGGAAATCAGCCCTCTAACTCCCTTTAGCTTCCTTAAAAATCCATTTCAAATGGCCAGGTAGTCTTATAGGTGCATGGTCTTGTACATCTTGGGCTGGAGCCCGACACTATAGTGTGTAGCAGATAAACCATCCCAGTTGCTCTTCACTAGATTGGGATTTGTAGGCAGCTTTCATCCTACATTTACCAAAGTCTTGTGAATGCAGTTTGAGTGCAAATGGCAAAACAGGTGCAAGAAATGGCTCAGCCTGCCACTATTGTGTAGAAAGCCCTTAGCTCAGAAGGACTTCTCTTTGCCTGGTATATGATCAGAGTGGTTCACAGGTAAGAACAATATAATTATTTTGAAATGAATATTAATTTCACAAGTGTGCCCCTCCTCCCCCCATTACTCCAAATGAGAAGAAATGCCACCAACCTGCAAGGTCTGCAGGTTACAAAGGACTGAATGAGACCGAAAGAGAGAGGAGCCAAGTCCCTGCAAACATGATTTGGGATCTTTTTGTGATTCACGGTCTTTGTGAATTTTGAGTAGGGCTTTTCATGACATAGGCTGGCTCTTTGTATGTATGTGTGCACATACACGTACCAGGCTTCGGCGTGCTTTTATGATAACGGTGGATAACCCAAGCGCTCTTCTTCAATGCTCCTTTAATTGATGGGTAGCTTCCGCAGGTCTCAGATAAGATTGGAGCCCCTTTTTGTTAAGCTCTGCTCTCATATCTAGGTATGCATAGTGAGACAGACCCTACCCTAAGCAGCTTACAGCAGAATGAGACAAAACAGGAAAAAACATAAGAGTAGGGAGTGGAGGGGCAATGAGATTACAAAGAGTGTGGAGGGGCAATGAGATTAAGTGACTTGCCCATGGTTATACTGGAAGCATGTGTGGCAGAGTTATGCTTTGATCCAGCTCCAGTGAAGCTCCGTCCTCAATGACAGGCATCCATCTTGTACATACAGTCATCCTGGGACTCCCAAGAGGAGTCAAAATTTCAATTGCGTTAAGGATTCCCAGATTAGGATGTGCTCAGATAGAGATTTTCAGAGGGATACACTCCTAGCTTGATCAAAAAGCCTTTGTAGTGCAAAGGTTTTCTTAAGGAGCTTAAATTACTTCTGTGTAAGGACATTATTCTGCAGAGCACAGGCAGGGAAATGCCTAACGTAATTGCCTTGCTGCCGTCCAACTTGGCCAAGCCTATTCCTTTCAGTGCGCTCTCTTCGCTCCGTGCCGTTCCCTTCCCGCACTAACAATGGAAAGTAGCACTCCTGAGCGAAACAGACAGTGGCTGGTTTATTCAGCATCCCGGCTGACAAAACACGTTAGATGAAGCTCAGCTCCCCGGGAACGTTTGTGAATTGAACAAATAGCTGGACTTTAAGTTTGCAATCTGGAATAGGATTCAAAAAAAAAAAAAAAAAAAGCCATCAGAGATCTCCTATCTCTGGGGCCACGTAACAGTAAGTTTCATCAACGTTTTCTCGGCAAGCCAAGAGGGCTGTTACCTGTCAAACAGACGGAAGGGAGGTTAGAAAATTAAGCTCCATTGAAAAGCCCACAATAGAAAGTGCAAAGTCCCGTTCCTTCTAGTTGTCCCGTGTGACCTGATCCCTGTGGTTTGGCTAAGATCACTTGTCCTGTGTCGAATGCATTACGTAAGACAGGGATCGTTTGTCAGTGACTATGGTACAAACATAGCTGCAGGCAGATTATGCAGAGAGAGAGGGAGAAAGAAAGAGAGAGAGAGAGAGAGAGAAGGGGGGGGAGGCTTCTCCAGGAACAGTTCTGCACAGACCCAGGGATTTCAAGTTCAGCAGGTTGGCTGGTGGCTGAGCTGCTGCGCGGCACCGGCTGGTGGCTCTTGACATGGCTCTGTTCATGTGGGATGCTTGAGGAAGGCACGGGAGGCTAAGTTGGAGAAAGAGGATTGGCATGAGGATCAAGCCAAAATGGAAGGGCTTCTGTCTCCGATGAGAACGAAGGTAGGGGGGAATGTTAATGCCTTTTGAAGCTGCTCTTGCTCTGGGAAGAGGGGGGGAGCTGCGGGGATGGCTCAGTGAATGGGGGGCTAGCTGAGCTTTTGTCTCTCTCTCTCTCTCTCTTCCCCCCCCTTTGGAAACTGCACTCGTAAATGCAACTCCGCGTAGAAGAAAAGCCTCAAACAGGGGGGTCTAGGGAGGGGGGCACATGTGGAACCCATCACTCTTTCTCAACAGAGATGACCTTTGTGAATGAGTTTGCCTTTTGGAGCAGAAGCCATATTTTTATTTGAATTTCCCATCCGAGCCTCTCATTGTGTCTGTGCGAGTGTGCGAGCACCCAGGGAGCTGTTCAGTTGCGGGAGTACCTGCGAGGCAGGGCTGGGGGAGGCTGGAGGGGGTCTGGTGCAGGAGTAAGGCTTCTCCTTGCAACGAGAGGTGCTGGCTCGGGGAAAGAAGAGACGGTGCTTTTGTGGGATGTTACCTCTTCGGGGTGGGGGGTGTGGACCTTTTGGTAAGAAATAGATGAGAGTACTCTGAGGGACAGCGAAAGTAGGCGTGCAGGTTGAGGGCATGGCTTTACTCATCCTCTGGCTTCCCTGCTATGCAAACTCTCTTTAAAGCTACCGTGTTAATCATCCTTTATTAGGGAACTTTAGTCTGACAGTAAAGGAGCCAGAGACAGGCAAATCCAGCTGTGGTTCTGGTTTCATAGCATCTCATTGGATAGCTTTTCTGTATGTGATGTTAAACCAACAGCAGGGGATGGCTTATGGAAAATCCAAGCCATAACCAGTGCTTGAAGTAACTGGAGCAGGTGAATCATTCTCGGTTGGTTCCATCTTTCTGGACCTTTTTCCATGGTACGGCATGCGACCATTGAGGGGACCAGCGGTTTCCAGTGACAGCTGGACATCATCATGCAAGGAGCTGATTAAAATACAACCCATCTTAAGAGAGATCCTGAGAGGGAGAACTACTAGGCTGGATGCATTGTGGAATCGCAGACATACGGGGCTGGAAGGGATCTCTGGAACTCATTTGGCCCACCCCCCTGCACCGGGGCAAGACCAAATATACTTGTCCTCCTTTAAGACATGTTTTCTCTCTACAATTTTAAAATAAGTCAGAAATCTCTTTAATGTGGAAAGTTTGGAAACTGATTTTGAGGAAACAATAGCATGCATTTTTTAGTAAGGAGTTGCACTAAAAGCCTGAAAGAGGCATTTCAGCTGAACTCTGATTTTTGTCTGTCATGGTAACTTGAGAATAAGAGGGGGAAAAATGTTGCCTACTAATTGCTTGTTTGTATTAGTGGAGCTTTTCCAGCTCACGTTGCAAGACAGTGCTGCTAGTGCCATTTGATAAAAATTAAAAAGGCGCATGGTAATTTAGGTTCAGGCATGAACACCTGTCATAGCTAAAGGTGAATGGGTGCATTATAATTCATCCTGCTAATTTGATTCTTAATAGGGCATTTTTTTTACATCAAGATATTAAAAAATTACTGAGCAGATCTCTTTCCTGCGTGCTCCACACACAAGGCTAACATTTTGGGTGATGTTTCTATTGTGTTCCTTTTTGAAATGATCGCCTTAGGGAAAGTAGCAGGGTATTGGTGCGTTATCAGGTTAACACTGGAATTACAGTCAGATGCGAGTAACATCAGCACCTGCTGTATTACTGATATTAAATACTCATGGAGCTATTAAAAAGATACAGTAAGAGAGCTGGAAATTAATACCAGTGGATTGGCCCCTGGTCATACTATGCTTGTCAGTCTAGCATGTATCATAACTGCCGGATGAACTTAATCACAGTACTGTCGTTCCGAAAAGTTCATCACAATTATGGCAACAGGGTTATTTATTGTCCTTTCAGAGGAAGCTGCATGGAAACCTAGGCATCTACCTTCAGATCCTGACCTATTTTGACAGAATAGTTAGGATCAGATTCTGATCTCGGTTATCTTGGTGTAAATCCAGAGTAACTCAATTAAACACACTTTGCAACGTCGTTTATATGTGAAAAAGGCATAACCCTACTAACTGTAATTAGGCCAAATTCTGACCTTGATTATGTTGATGGAAAACTGGCGTAACTACCTTGACATTGCCAGTATTACGCCACATTTATACAATGTAGTAAAGCTCAGTCTGGCCTTTTTATCAGCAGTGTCTAGGCAAGGGGGAAAGAAAAAAAAAGCAAGCAAAACTGCTATATTTTTAGCTTCATGCCTTCTCGAGAGCACTGGGGAGATGGCAGCAACAAACTGCTTGCAAGCCAGAGAAACGAATGTGAATTCAGTAACTCGCACAGCGAAGTCTGAATACCTGCTGCCTTCAAAATCTTGACAGCGGTTAGACTGGTGATGTGCCGAGACCACCGCCCACCACGCTGACTAAAAATGTCTCACGGCTTCCTGAGACTCCCCGCTCTGTCTGAATCCTTCTATGGTATCTTTCCTTTTACTCCGGTTGCCACCAGATTTGGTTTGTGATTTGTACAGTCCAGCACAAAGAAGTCCTGGTCCACGCTTCGGACGTTTACACGTTTACACGTGTATAGCACTAGGACATAACAGTGCGTTCAGGACATAAGGGTGCGTTGCAAATAAACAGGCACTGACTGCTCGAGTTTGGGGTCTTGATTGCTAAACAGGGGTGTGCAGGTCTGCTGCTGCCCAGATTAACATGTGAAAAAAGAAACTATTCATCTGTCTACATGGGGGGTAAGAAACAAGACTTGTTCTCATGTATGCCTTGCAGTCTTCTGCTAGTGTGATGGCAGGGAGCCTGGTTTTCTCTGTTAGAAAATCACAGATTCTCTGGTTAAAACCCCCAAACCCACATTTTTCCATGATTAAAATGAAACGCCACTATATATAGAGCTATCAGTTGAACACCATGTTTTACTGATATGTTTACAATTTTAAAGCAATTTGGAAGCCTACCAGTGCTTCAGTCAGTGTAATAAATGACATTCTAAATACCTATACATTGTAGAGTTTGATTGGGATTGTTATCCTTTTTACCTCTTCACTCACCAGGATGCAGGTTCAGCTGCGGCTGTGCTCCCCTCTCTCCTCCTCCCCACACCGCTTTGTGGTGCTGAGCAGCCCTGATATGCAGGTGCCCTGCCCATGCCATTGCCCCTCACTCCCCGCAGCCCACAGCCCCCCAGTCCTGCTGGTGCCCCTCACCCCCCATTCACAGCCCATCAAACATGCTGGTGCCCTTCACTCCCCACCTACAGCCCACTGCCTCTCAGCCCTGCCAGAGGGGGCTCGCAGCTGTCAGGGCTATGGGGCCAGGGACCCAGGTTCACAGGAGGCAGTGGCTGCTATGGCAGAGCGGAGTAGGGAGCCCAGCTTTCCCTTCCCGACAGGTGGCATGGCCAGAATGGAGCCCGTGGGGAGGGCAGGTGCAGGCTGGTCGCTGCGGGTTTGCAGCTCCTGACTCTGCTGCCCTCCCCCCGGTGCCTCCACGACCTAGCAGGTGGGACCGGGCACAGCAGGGCAGAGAGGGCCACGTGGGGAGGCTCAGTACCACCGCTGGGAGGTCTGTGCCACCATGGCGAGGTGCCCCCTGCCTACCCAGCAGCAGCAAGGGGCACCTGGGCAGGCAGGGGGTGTCTCGCTATGGCTCGCGGCACGCGCACTGAGCTTCCCTGCTCCGCTCTACCCTGCCACACCGAGTGTCACCCACTGCGACCTGGAGGGCAGCAGGGTGGGGAGCCCATCCCTGCCCCATGCACAAATCTGGGTGGCATTTTAAGGGTTTTTTTCTCCTTAAAATGAGAAAATCTGGGTTTTATTGCATTTTTCCATGGCGAACTGAAAACCCCAACCCCTGGTGATGGCTATGAAGTAGATGCAAACTGTATTGTTGCCTGTCTTAAAGGGTAGGTCTACATAATATCCATGCCATGCCTACAAGCACATGCCTACAAGCACCCACCTCCTCTCTCCTGCTCCCAGTGCGCTGCCACCTGAGAATTCAAGGCAATACCGCCGCCAGGGAACAGCCCTCGGTATGCACCTAGAGCTGTGCTTGGTCCCTCGGTCTGGGATGTGCTCATAGCACTCGGTCAGGGCCAGCTCTGAGGGTTTTAGACTGTACTGAATGGAAGTGAGTGGGCATGGCATGCTTCACGGTGGCATCCCAGGCATAGGCAGACCCAGGGTTTTATAAAAGCGGGTGTGGGAGCAGTGCCTAGCACTGCAAGGATAGCTGCACACCCGCTCCCAGCTCCCCGATGCCCCCCACTGGAACAGGCAGACCCCACTGCAGGAGCAACCCCCATGGTCTTATTTTAAATCCCCAAACCAGGTAAGGATCTCACTTCCCCACTCTCAGTGCCTTCCCTCCATGCTCAGCGGCATCTCCCCTCCCTTCCTCCCATCCTCTCTTCTTATGCCTCTGGACCCAGCTGCTCCCACCATTGTCCCTATTGCTCCTGCCCCACTCCAGCCAGGGCTGAGGAGGGTGGCTGGGCAGGGAGTCAAGCTCAGCCAGGGCCAGCGGCAGTGATGGGCAGATTTCCCCTTCCTGTGCCTGCTCCCAGCCTGGTGGCAAACACCTGCGGATACCAGGCAGGGAGAGTGAACCCACCTGCCGCTGCCATCCCCAGCTGAGCTCAGCTCCCCATGTAGCTGCTTCCCCCAGCCCCAGCTGGAGTGGAGGCAGGAGGAACTTCAGCCCATGTTATTTTGTAGGTACTTGTTTCTGATTTCATAAAACGGTAATCCATTTGCTCACTGGACCGTGCTAGGTTTTTGTAAATCATGGGCACTTAATAACTTAGCCACATTTTAAAATGTTTGTTGAGGTAAATTGGACATCAAACCATAATTGCATTATACCATGTAATAGACTTCACCAGACTAAATCAGGGGTGCTTAATGCATTTATACTTTTGCATAATGGGGACATAAATATGCATGAGTTTCAGGGAAGATGGAGAGATCCGATGGTAAGATGATCTGTCACGTTAAAATTACGACAGTTAAGGCATTTACCTGAGCGCACATACCACAGTTTTGTGTTCCTGGTTATATTTCCCATGACTGAAAAGAAATGAGCAATGTGCTACTAGCCTATGATAATCAGTTTTAATTATGATACCAATAAATATTACCAGGAGGTATTATCAGTTGGATTCTATATTCTGCCTATGTCCCAGGGTTTTTTCAAGAACATATGTAATGCCAGTAATAGAAATCTTAACAAGCAAGCGTATACCATAGTGGTGCCTCATGTTACTCTGAAGCTGGGTTCAAAGAATGACATGCATAAATGTTACTCCTAATCTTGTTTTTTATTTTCCAATGACATGCATAAATGTTACTTCTAATCTTGTTTTTTATTTTCCCTTCCAAATTGTTCCAGAAGCCTCACACATGCACCATACTTCTTAGTCCATAATGAATTACCAGCAGCAAATTAGGCTGGCATAAGAATTTCTGTAATTTCAGCCCCTCCGCTGCTAACATCTGCAAGCACACGCTACTGAATTTGCATTAAGCACTTGGCTTAAACCATGCAAAATTGACAAATACTGGGGGTTTTGTTGTTTGATTATAGGATTTTTAATTTATTCTCTTTTGGTTTAGGATTTTTTGTTGTGTTTGTTCCATGGGGTTTTTTTAAAAAACGTGGATTTAGAGCTTTTTCTTTTGGGCCAGCTGAAAGAACTTTTGAATGAACTTTTCATCTGTTCGCAAATGTTCAGCGAGGAGAAATGGAGATTAATTACTATTGAACTTCTTAAGCATTGCATCCAGAGATAATGAATTTTTAGTGTTCTTGCGTACAGAGAATTCAGCTAGGGAACTCAGTAAATAATGTGCGTAATGTTTAGATAGTGTTCTTTGGACGCTAATGGGGCTGTTTTCTATTATTGAATCTTATTAACTTTATCTGTTTATTATAGATTCTTGGGATTAACAAATTCCCATAGTGTTAGTGTTTGTTTGTTGGAACCTTTTTGTATGAAAGCCAATTCATTTTTTGATTACAAGATTACTCCTTTAAGTAGGAAAATTGTCCCTTGTGTGAACTTCTCTTATGTAACACCGTTGACAAGCCTTGGTAGGTATTACATCAATATTTAGTGGGAATCAGGATGTGGATAGCTGGGACATGAATTCTTTGGACTGAAAGACAGAATTGGAATGGAGTTAACTCCAGAGCACTTCTGTTTGGGACTAAGAGGTTTTGGACCTCTAACCCCTTGGCTAGGGACAGAAGTTACATATAAACTGGTTTAAGTGATCAGAAGCTGGTTTGAACCTGTAACAGAACAGAAGCTCAGTGCACATAAAGCAGTTTCCAAAGGGCTGAAACTGGTTTAAGATAAACATGGTTGAATATTGTATCAGACTTAACTGATTTGGGTCAAACTGGTTTATGAAACTTGTCTCCCAAACTCCTTCCTGGTTTATGTTAAATCAGAGTCCCCCAGCATGCTTTGGGCTGGGCTGTCCTGTCCTGTCCTGTCCTGTCCTGTCTGCTCCACAGAGCAGGGGTGGCCCCATCCCTCTACTCCCTAGCTGGAGCAGTGAGGGCTGGCTGACAAGGGGATGGGGGGGGCAAGCCCAGCTGGGGATGCAGCCTAGCCATGGGGCAGGGCTCTGGGACCAGAGAGTGGGGGAAGGGGTTAAACACCCTTTCCCCCTTGCAAACTTACTGCTAGCTGCAACTATGGACAACAAATCCCAGAGGCACCTGGAAGCAGACAGAGAAAGTGATGAGCAACTTTGCAGAGCCCTATTGGTGTGATTCTGGACTGCAAATCCCAGAGACCTCAGGGGCACCAGGAAGGGGAAGTGAACACACAGCCCATGCTGGCTTCAAGCCAGACAGCTGTGCTGTAGCTCCTCCCAGCTTCTGGCCTGAGCCACTGCAGGCATGTGGCTGCATTTCCTGACTCAAAGGTAAATGTGTGTTCACTTCTGTTTCAATTTAATCTCTCCAATTTAGACTCATCTGCAAAAACTGAATCAATTCAACCTTGTGCTTTTCGACTGTCTGTACCTAGCCCTTCAA
Source organism: Caiman crocodilus (assembly GCA_030014935.1). Taxonomy (NCBI): domain Eukaryota; kingdom Metazoa; phylum Chordata; order Crocodylia; family Alligatoridae; genus Caiman; species Caiman crocodilus. The sequence goes on from JAGPOW010001296.1 coordinate 129,953,168, forward strand.
ATTACTTTTTTCAGAAGCAGATAAATCTCATTGCTTAATCAGCAAAAAAAATGCTGTTAAACCTCTATGCAGCAAAATATTTAATTATGTCCCCATGTTTAAGTACCTGAGCAATCCTACTGAGGTCAGTTACAACTATGAATTGGCACCCAATTGTGTTGGGATATAAATTGTTTCCATATACTTGTATGTAATTCTTACTAATAATATGATACAGAGTATAGACTCTTTCCACATTTAAGTTAGGGGTTGTTATTAACATAACATAGTGGACTCCATTTTCAAATAAAATGCATACTTTCTTCCCCTGAAAACTGAAATCATCCTTGACTGCATAACAGAGACTCTAGATATCTTCTGTCTACCAATTTAGGTATTTTACAATTGAGAAATTGGTTCCAGTAATCAAAAGGTGTGTTTTTTAACTCTCCTTGGAGATTTGGATATCCAGTTTCTGTTCCTTTCTGAAGGGCACTAACCATTCTCATAGCTTGCTCTGACAATCTACCAAGAAATCTCATCCATGTGTTAAATCCATAGCAGGTGGCCTGCAAAGTGTCATTTCTAGCAAGACTTTCTGGAGGGCACTCTAATATGTTGCCTACCAGCTTAGCAGGGTGGCTCTTTGTCTGTCTTATTAGCAGGATGACTCTGAGGTTAATGAGGTTGGATGTAGAGCTCTGAGCTTGTAGACAGTAAAGAAACAATAATAATGAAGACCTATGTCTGTGTCTGTTAAACGCAATGTTATATGTCTGGGAGAGATTGTACGGGCATAATAGAGAACAACATTTGGCCTTCAATGTGAATGGATCTTTCACAACATCAGGCCTGTATAGCAATTGATTTAAAAAATATGAAATGATTTCTGTCATTTATTCCATGTCTTAAATCAGTGTAGGGTGCAGATGAAGGTAGTTTGTATAAGACCCAGAGGGATGAGATCAAGAGTGGGGCCAGACTTATGGCTGCTCCTGGCTGACACAGCTCTAAGTGGCTGGCTGGTCCTTGGGGTTGGGGAGACAAAGGCATGGAAGCTGAACTCATTCGCACCATTGGTTACAGCAAGTGGTGTGCCTTAACCCCATGGGTCTACTAGCATGGTATGGGCCTTTGATCTTCAGTGCCCTGTTATTTGGCTGGTTTGCTGCAGACTTAAGACAAGTGCCTGAATAACAATGAAATCAGAAAATTAAATTTTTTTCTCCCATCATTGTGCTTTTTGTCAGTGCAGCAGGGCATTGTCCCTGAGCTACTACTGCCCTTGGGTGTAATAGCAGAGAACAATTATTTACAGCACACATCAGAGCACTATTGCAGTGGTTTTCAACCTTTTTTATTTGTGGACCCCTAAAATATTTCAAATGGAGGTGTGGGTATCATGTTCTTTTGTCATGTTTCATGGACCCCTTAGACATAGTGTGTGCCCTCCTCCCCAACCCACCGGTTGAAAGCCACTGTGCTATTGCATATTTTCAACAGGAACTGGGCCACTCTACTATTGGTGTTCATTATAGTTCATTATAGTGTAGTATCACCAGGAGGCCCCAGTCAGAATCAAACCCTCAGTGTGCTTGATGCTCCACAGTCATAGCCCCAAGGAGCCCACTGTTGAAAACCTGGGATGAAGACATTGGCTTCTAAGGGCTTATTTACACCACGGCCTTGGCAGGTCCCATCAGGGATGCCCCTACCCACCCACTCCTGGTAAAACCACAACTCGTGGCATTCTGGAGAAATCCCTGAGGACTGAAAGAGGGCCAGTGTTGTGGTCATCCACAAGAAGGGCAGGAGGGAGGACCTGGGTAACTATAGGCCAGTCAGCCTAACTTCCATCCTAGGGAAAGCCCTAGAAAAGTTCATCAAGAAGTCTATGTGCAATAAGCTTGCAGAAGGTAAGATTCTGCATGACAGCCAGCATGGCTTCATTGTGGACAGGTCTTGCCTTTCCAACCTCATCTCCTCCTATGACCAGCTAACTCACCACCTGGACACAAGACAGCAGGTTGACATTGTATACCTAGACTTACAAAAGGCCTTTGATCTAGTATCCCACAATGTCCTCATGAGAAAATTGGAGGATTGTGGGCTTAACTCCGAGACAGTCAGGTGGGTGAGAAACTGGCTGCAGGATAGGACCCAAAGAGTCATAGTGAATGGATCTGTGTCCTCCTGGTGAGAAGTGAGTAGCTGTGTCCTGCAGGGGTTGGTGCTTAGTCCAGTACTTTTCAACATCTTTATTAACAAAGTGGATGTGGGGGTGAAGAGCTCACTGGCCAAGTTCACAGACAACACCAAGTTATGGGGAAGCGTGGTCACATTTGAAGATAGGCTGCAGATACAGGCAGACCTAGACAGGCTGGCAAGTTGGGCGGATCGGAACCTGATGAAGTTCAACGTTAAGAAATCAAAAGTGCTCCTCCTCTTGATGAGCAACTCCCAACACACCTACTGGCTTGGCAGCACCAAACTGACTAGCACCACGAATGAAAGGGACCTGGGGGTAATAATAGACCGCAGTATGAACATGAGCCGGCATTGTGACACCATAGCCAACAGGGTAAATAACACTCTGGCATGCACCAATCGATGCATCTCCAGTGAAGCCAAGGAGGTGATTCTTCCCCTCTGCTCAGCACTGGGGAGACCGCAGCTGGAGTACTGCGTCTAGTTCTGGGTACCACACTTTAACAAGGACATGGATAAGCTTGAGAAAGTCCAAAGATCAGAGTCTTACACAACAAGCCATACAAGGAAAGGCTGAGGAATCAGGGACTCTCCAGCCTGAAGAAAAGGAGGCTGAGAGGGGACCGGGTAGCAGCTTACCATTACACTAGGGGAGTACAGCAAGGGGTCAGTGAGCAAATGTTCACCAGGAGCCACAAACTCCTGGAAGACCATTTCAGGTTTAACACTAGGAAAAACTTCTTTGCAGTCAGGATGTCCAGACTGGAATACGTGCTCCAGAGGTGGTGCAATCACCTACCCTGGAAATCTTCAAGAGGAGATTGAACAGTCCCCTTGCTGGGGTCACCTGACCCCAGTTGTCTTTCCTGCTTGGTGCAGGGGGCTGGACCCAATGATCTTCCCAGGTCCCTTCTGGCCTTACAGTCTATGAATCTATTACATACCAAACCCAGAAACGCAGACTGATCCCAGATCAATCTCGTCGGTCGCAGTCAAGCCCACTAGAGATTGAGTTCTCAAGAGTGGCCCCAGGGGCACTGCCAGAGTGGCTTTGATGCATGTTTCTGGATTTGTCACTTGTGAGCAGGAGTGGGCACATGGGCATGCCAAGTGTCGATAAAGAGTCCCTGTTCCCCCGAGCACTACCAGGAGTGACAAGAAACAATGGTCACAAGCTGCCAGAGAGTAGTTTCAGGCTAGATATCAGAAGGCGCTACCTCAATGCCAGGGTGGCTAGGATCTGGAACCAACTTCCAAGAGAAGTAGTGCTGGCTCCTATCCTGGGGGTCTTTAAAAGGAGGCTGGATGAACACCTCACCGGGGTTGTTTGACCCCAAGTATCATAGTATCATAGTAGCTAGAGTCGGAAGGGACCTGGGCAGATCATCTAGTCCGACCCCCTGCCTTGGCAGGAAAGAGCACCGGGGTCAGGTGA
>JAGPOW010001296.1:129956889-129977509 GCA_030014935.1 Caiman crocodilus
GATGCTCCTAGTGAGCCATAGGGGTTTACGCGCCCTCCTGCTCCCTTTGACCCTTGTTGGGATTACCTCCCTTTGGGCATGGAGGATCGTCTCCTTAAGTGCTCTTTCCTGCCATAGCAGGGGGTCGGACTTGATGATCTGCTCAGGTCCCTTCCGACCCTACCTACTATGAAACTATGATGCATACCCTGTGGGGCCTGGAGTTGGCCAGACTCTCCTCACTTTACATTCCTTACTCCACGGATAGTCTCACTTTAATCCACCAAAAGCCTTATTGATTGCAGTATTACTAAATTAGAAAAAGAGTATCAAAATCTTATCCTTCACAGGGACAAGATGCAACAAGATGGCATGAAATTCAGTGTAAAGAGAGAGAGTGACAATCACAGGATGCAAGGCTGCATATGCAATTAGTTTAGCACACGGTTTGGAAGCTTCAAGGTTTTTTACTAAGAAAAGCGGAGAACAAGGACTGCCAAATACCATTCTTCTTAGCCGTTTCATTAAGCTGTTTATGATGGGTGTCTATTGGACAGGAAGTTGGCCTGTCTATGTGAAATAGTCTTTCCTGCTATTAGACATGAATCACAAGGTTACATGGGTATTAACTGTTGAAAGGTCTTAAAGTCGTAACTGCTGTAAAAAATGAGAAAGTTAAAAGGAGGATTATAGCCCATTCTAGATGACAGTAAAGCAGTGATATATGGAAGAGAAAACTTGTGATTACATTGTTCTCCTGCTTCTAAGGTCATTTGGTAGGTTTGGTGTTGCATTGGGCTGAGATGATTGTTCATGGATGCTTGGAAGGCAATAAAATACTTTTGGAAAGCAGGTTTCACATACAGCGGGCCTAATCTTTTGCAAATCGCCATAATACCATTTCAATAGAGGTTACCTGGTCTCAATCAGTTCAGAGTGGACCTCATAACTTCATTGGCTTTTTGTATCTGTATGTACATAAGTGTGCATATAGGCTTTATTCCCAAGTCTCTCAATATATATGTATCTGTAATGTATGTGAACCATCACTGTGTTTTCATAACACCTTGGTGCATTACAATTCTACAACTTCAAATGTGAACAAACTATGATAAACACAATGCTACCCTTTCTAGGACTGAGTAGCTAACCAAAATTTGGGGTTAGGTTAGTTCTCCTGAAATACTGGTTAGAGAGAGAAATTAGTGATGGAATCTGGTTTTCTGGTTTTTATACAGGTTGGGGTTTTTTTTAATTTACAAGGACTGGATAAAATCCTGCTGTCCTGAGCATGTCAAGGATAAAACAAACCAGCAGCAAATTCCTCACTTACAGTGCCAAGGCACTTTCCACCTCCTTCCCCAGATAACATGCTTTGTCAAAGGTTTTTCTCGGGGTCGTACTACTGGGCTCTGCAGACTATGCTACAGCTTCCTTCTTGTTTTGTTTGCAGGTACATGTTCACAGTACAAGGCAGTGCTAGCCTGAGACAGGCCGCGCGTGCTACTCATGACCTGGAGTAGAGTAGCTGTATTAGTGAAACACTGGACCCTCACCAACAAGCTCTGCCTCTTTGATTTAGGGCCCTGTGATTCATAATTATAAACCCCGAGATTTCAACTAGGAATTCATTGTGTTAAAAACGTGCTGACCTGTTCTGGCCTTTTCTGAGTCCTTTGCAACATAAGAACGGCTCTATTTTTTTTCTATTGTCAAAAAACTAATGAAAAGTAAGAGTTGGCATTTTCTGAGGGGTGCCTCAAGCCAAACCAAGGGTGTCTTGAGTCTAAAATGATTGAGAACCACTGCATTAAGTAGGCAGTCCCAGTGCCATTAAAAGCATTATGGCTTGCAGCATAAATGACCCTAATTTTTACCGTATCTCCTTGCCCACAGTCCTTCTGGCCAAGAAAAGTGTGAAGAAACAGATTGAACTGGCAGCATGGTGCCAGTGTCACCACATCCTGACCTCCAGCCCAGGCAAATAGGAAGATCATAAGCCATGGTATCCCCACTGAGAGTGTCAGGACCCCCGCCCCACCACCTACACAAACACACACCTTCCAGCAGTTAACATAAGTGCTTGAGAAAACTGCATCTGCCGCAGCATCATACAAAGACAGGGGCAACCTCTCAGGAGGAGGACACTCAGACCAGGCCTTTACAGGTAGTAAGTCTATAAATGCATCTGTCATGTGGGTCCTTTTTCTCCCTGCCCTTTCGCTTCCTTTGGAGCTGAATGAACTACGATCTCTGCTGTAAGCCTTTTAGGCCTGTTGATCTTGATCGTGCCCTTTCCCTATCCTTTTTTGTACAAATTTTACATGAAAGTTTAATTACCAGCCTAATTGTATTGGTCAGGATAACCCTCTCTAATTACACACTCAGTTAATTTTAGTGGTTTAAAAGCTGTGAGAAAATTTAAGGGGAAATCATTAATGCTTCACCCAAGGGTAGAATTCTTAGTTGCTGGGTTTGGAATAAGATTCTGGAAGTGAGTTTAAAAGAAAATTGGCTTTATTGAGAAAAAGAGTTTTTAATTGACTGGAAAAGAAGAATTTGAGACTTATCTGGTGCTCAAACTCCTCTCCAATGGGGCTACTCATGTGATAAAGGGCCCCAGAATCTGGACTAATTGATGTACTTGATGTGTGTGGTTGAGAGTCAGCATGAATAAGGGTGGCATCTTCCCACCCCTAATGTTTTGCAGGTTTTTGACATGGATCAGGGGAAGGGGAAAGGGAATGGGAATGGCACCAGGAACATGCAGAATTCTAACCGTTGACTTAATGACTTACAGCCGTAGGTAAACCTTTTGGAAGTATATCATATGTTTAGCCCTGCAGCATCCAGAGAAGAATAAAGGGAGAAGTCTGTTCTGTTCTTTGCTTTACAGATGGGAAACCTATCTAAGGTACAGGAAGTGATTTCTTGAACATCACAAAGCTCGTTTGTGGCTGATCTGCAAACAGAACCCAGCTCTCCTGAATCCAAACCTAGTGGCCTATCAAATAGATCGGTGGTTCCCAATCTTTTTGAGGGCACATCCCCAATTTCCATTGTCTCGCAACTGCTTGGGACCCCACGTCTCATCCAAGCTGATCAGGAGTACTGGAATTTGGTGAAGCCAGTGCCCCCCCCTGCCCCGCTTGTAAGCAGTAGCATACCTAGGGCAGGACAAGCCAGGCGCCAGCCCCAGGTGCTCAGCTGGTGGGACACGAGCAGCATTGCACAGCACTCAGATTCCCTGAGCTCCGGTGCCTGGCACCTCCCCACCCCCAGCGCTCTCCAGTGCTTGATAGTGGCTCTGCCCAGGATGCTAAAATGTTTAGTTACGCTTCAGCTCATCAGTGCCATGAACCCTCATTTTGGAAATACTGTTCTAAACCGCCTGTGTGCTCTGAAGTTTCCGCGCTTATGGTTTTATGTATCAAGGCAGAATTGTGCACTTTTTTTTTTGTGAGTCCTCATTTAGATGCTGTATTACAATGGTTTCTATTTCTCTCTAGGCCAGCAAGCAGCATGGGTGGAATTCAGTTTTAATCTTCTCGCAGCTACTGCCAACATGGTTAATACTGTAGTTGTTGCCTGAAATGGCCAGTGAACTGACTGGGGGACTGCATGCAGTCAGCACTTGGCCGGGCCTCTTGAAAAATCTTCCCCCCACCCCCATTCTGCCTTCCAAAAACAAGGTGCATGTCTTATTTGTAGGAGTGTCATATTCAAGCAAATATGGTAACAGATAATGCACACATACATGCGTCCCTAGCTGTAAAAATAAAACTTTATTATAGTTGCAAAGCCAAAAGCTTAAGAGTCAGGAAATGTCGAAACTAAAGGCTCTTATGTGAGCCTAATGTGGCCTCCTTTATGTAATGATATAACCCCATACTGTTTTTCCCCACTATTCCTTCCTCATGCAGTGCATGGGATGGGTATTGCCCATCTAATAAGCAGGTGTCCAATATTTTGTATTCTCTTTATTGTTCCATGTGTGAGCCTCAGCCTTATTTATTATACCCTCTTCAAACTCTGCTCCTGAGAATGGAACTATTAATGTGTTCCTGGGTCTGTCTGCAATGCTGCTTGTTATTGAATTGAAGTGGTTCAAAAATGTGTCACCCTTAGGAGGCAATGGGGCAGTGTTAGCCCTGCTTGACTAATGGGGAGCAAAAGCACAGAGAAATTAGTGCCCAAACTTTCCATTAATTTTGCCCATCTGTTTTGAGACACGCAAGAAGTAACATTTTTTTTAGCCTGTTTAGCATTATATAGCATTTTTTATATTCAAAGCACAGCTCCTGTTGACTCCACTTGCAACTAAGAAGGCTTAACGCTTTTACAGAGCAGACCCCAGGGTTTCAGTGTGCACATCCAGAAAATGAGAAACACGCAATTAGTGACCACCGTGAAAAATGTGGTTTAAGTGCTTTGCCTAGCAACACAGGATCTCTTTAGTAGAGAGCGGGGTAGAATCCAGGGTAGAATTTAACTGCCTGAGCTATGAGATTATCTTGGGTCTTCTTGAGGTCCCCTGCCTCATTTATAATACACAATCCAGCTTCTGCTACAAACGAGACAGATAGACAGCAGCCTCGTTTACTGCAGTCCGGAGGGTGGCGAAGCACTGGAACAGGTTACCCAGAGAGGTGGTGCAATCTCCATCCTTGGAGGTTTTTAAGGCCTGGCTCAACAAAGCCCTGGCTGGAATGATCTAGTTGGGGAATATGGTCCAGCTTGTAGCAGGGGTTGGCTTAGATGACCTCCTGAGGTCCCTTCCATTCCTAATTTTCTGTAATTCTATGATTTGTCCCTAATGTACCCCAACTTTTTCCACTAAAAGCAGCAGGAGCTCTCTTCTGGTGAAAACAGTGATCACACAATTCAGAGATTCTATCATAATGGCATCTGCCCAAAAAGGCTGCCTTAAGGTAATCTCGGTCACCATCGTTTGGGCCTTTCCTAACTTTTGAGTGTCTGACTTGGCAGCCCTGTCCCTTTAGCCTAGTTTTTCCATGAATAATGATGACATGTAAAGGAATTTCCATCGCTATATATTCTTGCAGCTGTATAACGACTTTTGTTTAACATCTTTGGTTAATTTACTTCATCAGCGCAACATAGACTGGCTTTACAGTTGACTTGCTCTTCATTACACACTTTTCAAGTACCCTGTATGTGCTGAAGTAGTTATATGTCAGCAGATGTTAGCCAAATTTAATGCACCGCAGACAAAATAGGTCGAGCAAGTCTTCCAAAGCGTGAGTGACTACACAGGGGTGTTATGGGACCATTTGTTTCTTTCCGAGGCCGAAGGGCTTAGGCTGGAATTTGCATATGTGGTCTTTGACATATCGAATGGGTCTGCCATCTGTGCCTGAAATAATGTCATTGTAAATTTCAATATCCCATACAAAAGGCTATCTTAGATAATTTTATTTTCAGTAGTGTGCTGGGGCAGCACATAAAGTTTCTAAGCTAAGCATAACTTTGTCTTATACCACAGTCAAAAATACGCCTTTGTACAATCATGATTATTGGGTGTTATCACATCATTCGCACATTTTCTGGTGGCATTTTCTTTCTTGTTGAAGCTGGTTTTCTAAGAAGCGTGCACAAGTTTGCTATCAAGATAAACTGTCAAGTAGATTAAGCAGAAAGTGTGACCTTTTTCACAATTCTGTAATCCATGATGAGTCCTTATAGGATTTAAATATATCTTTGCCTATTCCACAGCTTTGTTGTGAAAGGAGATTTTTTTTTTTAGACACTCGCTTCTCACTTTTTTTTTAGAAGTCATTTCTAAAGTTCATTTTAGAGATAATTATTGTTGCCAGCAATATTCCCTATTTCAGAGATCTGAAGGAATGCCACTACAAGATCCATCTCTTGCTGAAATTCAAATGAAATCTTTCAATGCCTCTGCTATAAATAGCCATTCTTCCTCCTGAGATAAACTAAAAAAAGCTCTCAGCGGAAAGCAGGAATTTCCTTCATCAGTATTTAAAAAAAAAAGAAGCAGCCCATGGTTATTCATAAAAAGCAGCAATTCTTAGAAATATTTCTCAAAAGACTGAGATAAGTTAAATCTTTTTAGAAGCAAGTCTTAACTCTGGTCATTTACATGCATTTGATGTAATTTATCTACTTCCCTGCTTCATAAAAGATAAGTACAGTACTTGCCCTGCAACCCCTGAACTGTGTGGTTGTGCTATTTCTCAGAGTAAGGCAATAGTTAGAGAGACACATCTCTGAATTACAGAATGAAAGATATAGTAAGTTTTGTGTGGGAGAGCGGCGAGGCTTGTATTATACGATCATCAGTGCCATGCCTCTTGCTACTCAAGTTTGTTCTCAGCCACCTGATTTAGCTCTCACGGAGGCTGGTTTTGTCTATGCTATGCACACAATCGAATTTATCTCTGACCTTTCTTTTGAATCAGCTGTCTTCCTTTTACAAGACAGGAACTGTCCCAAATTAGCCACTGGTGCTGAAGCATCAACCAACATCACGGAAAAACTATGGGATGATTCCCAAATAACCTGAAGTATTTCTGTCCGTGGCCCTTTGGCTGCAAGTAGGTCTTTCCATGGGTATTCTGGATTTGTCTGGGAGAGAGTAAGAAAAGGGAGTATACCAAAATCAGGGATCTTTTCTCTGGTATCTCTAAATTAATGATGGTGGAGGCTAGGGAGGTTAAAAAACAGGGGATAGATCACTCACTTTAGATATATCCAGTTCAATGTTCTTCCTTTAATGATCCAATCCTGCTGGATTTGGTAAAAGATCTGCAAAGTTATCTTGTTGGAAACAGGATGCTGATCTAGATGGATCATTGCTCTGATCTAGTATGACACTACTTATGTTCTTAAATTTTCTTCCTGTACTAAACCCATTCAGAGGATAATGGGTTCATGAGCCTTCACGTGTTGGGAAATGAAAAGCAGAAAGAAGCTACAAGCACTGCCAATGGCACTGATGGCCTAGAAGTGATGCATCTATGCAGGAGATGAGTGGGAGCCTGATTCTGGCTCTCTAGATTTCTTCTTAGATTCAGCAAGAAGCTGCCAAACTGCATACTACAGTAGGGCTACCTGGAAACATTTTCAAGCTATCAACATTTTGGTAGAAAGATTCATTGAGCCCAGCATTTTTGTTTAAAAACATCTTGGGTTCAATGAACTTGCACCAAATCCAAGAAGGATTTTAATGGGACCGGATGGTTTGACGGTCTTCACCTGCCAGTCCACCCAGCCCAGGGACTCTGATAATCGACTTGTAAAGTCCCAGTCCCAAAGGAGCACATCTGGCAGACTGGCCCAGGGTGACATTATCAAGATCTTCTTCAAAGCCTTGCAGCAAACAGACACAGCAGAGCTTTCAAGGTTTCTGCTGTGGACCTGGGAGCCTGAAAGCCTTAAAAGTACCAGCTCTTTTGGTTCTTGCCTCCCGGCTATGCAGCAGGAAGTTAGAAAAGCCCGAGAGCTTCCAGGTTCCCTGCAGAGCTTGGACTTGCTGGGCAGTCCACGGGGTAGGGCTGAACCTGGTTAACTTCACTGTTTTGTTTTGAGAGTTGTGAAAGCCATGAGCTGGTTTCACTGAGCAGTGGCAGGCTACGAGGAATAATTTTGCTTCGGCAATGTCTCATTTTCAGCTTTTCCAAGTGGAATAGTGGTTGATTCGGAGGGTCCTGATTCGAGTCAGAGAGATGAAAGGGTCCTCTGATTCATTTCAGATTCAGAGATTCAGCCACTGAATCGAGTTGAATTGAATCAGCAGCCGAAGCTTTGCACAGCCCTAATAAATACTCTTTTCTTTAGTGTCCACTCTCTGTCACTGTGAGATATGGGGTCGTGGGCTAGTTGGGTATGTGGTATGACCCAGTATAGCACCTCTTATGTTCTTATCAGCTAAGGATCTGCTGTAATCACATTATAAGGAGTAGTAAAAAAAAAATTCTGCTACATCTACTCAACACATCTTCAGCCAAGGAAGCCCAAACCCTTGGGCACAGCCACTGCCCCTTCCAGAATGCACACAATCACACGGACACCTAAGGGGCGGAGAGGCAGATTGCCATCGCTCTAATTAAGCCGATGGAGCTAGGCTGATTGACACTAGCTTAACAGTAGCCTTCATTCAGTGATTTTTCTGGCAGTTCTTGGCTCATATTGGGCATCCAAAGTTGCTGAAGCCCCACCTGTGAAACATGCCCAGGTGCGTGCTTGAACAATGATTCGCCTGGTTAAAATCATTCCTTCATGACATATGCCTGCTCCCTTTCCCACCTCCCACACACCACATAGTGATAATTATTCCTACATAATGATTTATAGCTGCTTGATGCTGTGGTAAACCACACTGTTACGGTATGCATAGCGTGCCAAGTGTATCACACGTCGGCTACTGGGCCTCAAGGCACTTCATCTCTTCTGCCTCTTTGGCACTAGCTCTGCTGAATCCCAAGAGCTGTTCAGACGTGGGGCTGAAGTGAGAGGGGGTTTTCTAGGGCCAACAAGAAGGGAAGGTCTTCACACTCCCTGTGTTTAGTGCCCCTGAAAATGAAACAAGAGCATTGTCCGGGCTTTATGGGACAGTCCATTGGAGAGTTAGGAGTGTCCAGGTGTAATGCTTCAGGTGCTCGTTGCCGGCCAGTTTTCTACGAATAGCAAACTGAAAGGTTGCGGAGCAGGGTCAGTTATCAGGCTCTCACTGGAGTCTTCCCGCACTGGCTTCTTGCCCAGTTTTTCTTGGTTCCCTAGACGTTCATAGCAATACTGTTGAAGCAATAAGCTCCCATGGACAGTGCACTATAAACTTCAGCTAAAATCTCCCACAGCATTTCACCTCTGCAAGACAAGTGATAAAGCCTTGAGGGTCTTCCCTTACTTAGCTGGCTCCTGCCCAATCTAACTGTGCTGACAAGCCAAACACAATTGCTGGTACACGTGGTGATGACGTTAGTAAGAAACAACTCAGTTGGTATTAATACAGACAGAAGATGTAACTCCATGGGAAAGTCCACTGCGGCTTGGTGTTAAGCCTCTGGCAACAAGCATCAAGATTTTCTGGCTCGCCATGCCAATGCAAAAGCATAATGCCAATGATGAGATCTTACACTTGCCCGTTCCAAGCGAGTCATTTATTGATGCCAGGATGTGAAAGTGTTACATCTCCTTTGAGGAAAGGTAGAAAGAAAAATTGGGATGTATTGGGCTTTGGTGGGTGAGAGAGCAGGGAACATTATAGTAATTAAAATGTTATTATTGTTCTTATTACCATTACTACTAATAATCTACTACTAAAGTACAAAACAATACCCAAATATGGAGGGTGTTTAATAAGAGGAACGAAATCAACAGACCTTTAAGTAGAGGTTTGAATTAAATAAATAAGTGAACAAAAGTGGAGGGTCTTCTCAAAAAAGAAAGGCGGCATAATCATTGTGCATCGTGTTGTGATGTGGGAGTGACTTGCTTTGTACTGCATTCGAGGCTCGGAAGGAGAGACTCTCAGGTGGTCACTTATGCGAATTCCATGCTGAAAGCTGATACATTTCTAAACGCAGCTAGCTATTCAGAATGCACCTGTAAGAAAAGCACATTGTGCTTTGAATCATGATTACAAAGAGTGACCTAATTCACACCGCAAACTCATAAAGAACTGGTCCAGACTCTGCCCTGATGCCAGATGAAATTGGATTGGGGGCAGAAGGGATTTTCACATTCCTTTTAAAGAGGAATTCCAATCTTGCCAGAAGGAGTGCTGGAGGGGTAATGTGTTTGTCGTCCTATTCTTGTAAAGGGGTATGGATGCTGATCAGTGCAATTATTGCTACCCGAACATGCATGAATCTTGCTCTGAGACAGCTAACCTTAGGGGGAGGATCTAGGGGTGGGTCTAGAGGAGGTGCAGTGCCCCTCATTTCAGACCATGCCCTAGGAAAAATCACTAGAGACTTCTTTAAGTCCCTGCATCAGCTCCACTCCCTTCTTCTTGCTCTGTGGCACATTCCTTACCACAGCCTGCTGCTGCTCTGGGGTCGGGGGAACTCCAGAGCTGCTCCTATAGAAGAATAATGTACAGACTGACTTATAAACCAGAACGATCAAGAGAACAAAACAATGGGAAAGGGAGCTAGGGGCACCCATGCACACACACCCAACTCTCGAGGCTGCTCCAATGCACTGGAATTCCCGCACTTGATTAATCAAGTCTGTTGGAGCACGGCATTGAATGAGCTTGAGTTTAAGTGCCCCTACCACCATTTTTCAGCCTGGAGATACTGATACATGAGAAGTGGCAGCGCTTTAATCAAAGCAGCTCTCAGAGCTGCTCTAATTAAAGCCCCGTCCCCCCGCCCCACCCCCAGAGGATGTGTAAAAGTGCTCTAGAGTATCGATGTAAAACAGAACTCTCCCCCCCAGCATTGCCCCAGCTTTTTTTTGCTAAGTGCCTGCTTACAGCACTTCCAAAAGATGTCCAGACTCTGGCTGCGATGGTCCTCTAGAGGGAGGGAGCTCCAGGCCTGAGGAGCAAATGCTGAGATGGACCTCCAAGCTGTTTTCACCAAGTGGACTTGTAGTAGTTAAGTGTTTGTAGCAGCTTGCCTATTAATAGCTGGGAAGATGCCACCAACACAATTACCCTAAAGCATTTCATATGGAAAAGGCCAGAGGATGAAACACTTTCAGACCATGAGAGATGGGACTCAGAGTTCAGATCTATGCTGAGGAATTGCCCCAGTTTACGGAGGGTGCAGAGGAATGGGCCAGCACACCTCTTCTCTGGGACGCCAGCTCTGGTTCCTCTCCCGTGACCTGTACAGCTACCCAGCAGCATTGACTTGCAGACTCCAACACTTTTCCAGTATCGTTCTAATAACGTGGAGAGAAAGCAGAGACCTCGGAGCCTCGGTCAGGAGAGCATCACAGTGATTGACACCGTGTGCTGGAGGAAAGGAATGAGGTGGTGCAGACTTCATGTGAAAGAGAGAAAAGTGGAGAAAGGGGCCCAGAATATTTTGAGGGAAACTCTTCTAAGGACAGTATCAGATCCACAAAGACTTACACTTTAATTCCCTCTCGTATATTGTTTTTTGGCAGTAGCAAGTCATTTCACTGCTGCCTCACTTTCCTCATTTCTAAAATTGGGATGATAATACTTACACGTCACGGGATTTCACGCATGCATTATGAAGTGAAGCTTGTTTGCAGAGTGCTTGGAAGTTACAATGTGCTACATACATTTAAAATATGGAGAAATCATAGAAATATAGGCCTGGAGGAAAGCCCCAGAGGTATAATGCTCTACAGCTGTATACCTAGACCATTCATAACAGATGTTTGCCTAACCCTTTCTTCAGAAACTCCATTCCCCGTCTTCCCTAGGTTGGTATCAATCTTAAAGTGGGATACCCTGACCTGAAGACAGTACGCCAGAAGAGGCTTCCCTGCTGCTGAGTGAACTAAAATAACTACCTCCCAGGTTTTGCATATGCCTCCTCTGTAAAGTACATCCTGGAATAAAATTTGCCTTTTTTTCCAACAGCGTCGAATTGGGCACTTGCACACATCATGCAGGGAAGCTGCTCTGACACTGTGAATCCATTGATTCAGAGCAGACTTGCTTAATCGACTCTGGTAGAGTGTGGAAATTAAGGCACTCCAGCGGCCTCCAGCGTCATGTGTATCAGCGTCCCTGTGCTGAAAAATGGCGGTGGGGCACTTTGAACTAAAGCTCGTTCAACGAGCTTTAGTTCAAAGCGCCCCACCACCATTTTTTCAGTACGGGGATGCTGATACATGTGATGATTGGGAGGTTTTAAGTAGCACAGCATGCTAATTAAAGCACCCCCTACCCCCTGCACCACCTCTTGGCACATCTATAAACGCCTTTTGTTGTCTTTTATTTGGTTTGTGGTCCATATCGCTACAGGCTGAAGGATATTTTGTAGTGAATGTATAATATTCTCCTTTCAAACTACTGCACTTCATTATTTTCAAACCTTTTCTAGGCTCTTTTACTAAAGCCCAACATTTTCCTCTGTGCCATTCCCCAAATGGTATTTGCAAAAAATATATTAATTGCTTTTAACTCCCATCTTTTATGGCAAAGTGTGTTATAAAACAGAAAATGAGACCCTTGCTGGAGGTTTGCTTTTACCATCCAATGAAATTAAATAGAAAATAAAAGCTCTGCTATAAAAGATTTAAAAATCACATAGGCAAAATATCACACTGAGTTACACTTTATAAGATTTTAGAGCAGGTTCCTATAAAACCATGTTAATATAGGACCAGATCTTCAGCATAGGTAAATTGTAGGGCTTGCAAAGCTTTGGTCCCTGATTCGATTCAGCAGAAATTCGGCCTGTTTTGGTGGCCGAATATCTGAATCCAAATTGAATCAGGAGACCCTTTAATCTCTGCAAATCGAATCATAACCCTCTGAATCGATTCGGAGATTTGGAAAGATTCCACGATTCAGATATAGACACAGCTTTAAACGTTTCTGCATACTCCATTCTCCCCAGCATCACAGCATTCATGAGCCGTGCCTGGGACCTCGAGTGATGTAGAAAAAACATTTAAAGCTGTGTCTATGCTGAATCGCTGATTCTCTGAATCAGCATTGAATGATCTGAATCAGCAAATCAAATCACTGTCCCCAATTCGGGCTGAATCTGAATCAAATGTGGCCCATTTCACACTCCCCTGGTAAACTGATATAGCTCCTTTGAGCTAGCCTGACTCACGCCCACTGGGAACATCTATACATGCAATTAATGCATGTGAATTTTCTGCCCAGAACATTCAGGCACATTAAATTGTGCCTGGACTTCGCATCTGAACGTGTGCCCATCGGGAGTAAATTTGCTTTCAGTGTGAGCAGTTCAGTCCAGGGCTGTTCCCACCCTGCTCTTCCCCCCTGCAGCAGCCAAGGGGAGCTCCAGGCTTGCCCTGGGCTGGCAGGAGGTATGGGAGCCAGTCCCAATCTCCACAGGATGGGGAAAGCTGCCCCAGCTGTAGGGAAGGAGCTGGGACAGCTCTCCCTGCCTGGCACAGATTGGAACTGGTCCCAAGCTCCATGTAGCTGGGAGGCAGTGGACAGCTTTCCCTGCCCTGCAGAGATCGGGGCTTAGGCAGGCAGCAGTGGACCCCTGCTGGGCTTACTGGAAGCAAATTGCTCCTGGTCAGGGTCTACATGTGCACTACGGCGCATTATTTAATGCACCATTTTTCTAGTACCTATATGTATTGATACTAGCAAACAGTGTGTTAAACTAATTTAACGTGCAACGATCAACATACATTTGCATACAGTGGTGCTTTACTGCGTATTAATCTAGTACTCAATAAAGTGTCTCATGTAGACACACCCATTGAGGAACAAGGGTTTAATCCCTATTATGTGCTTCAGGATTCCTCCATGAGGGATTATGCCACTGGAAGTCAAATTCTGAACAAATTTCCAGCATCTGTAATCAAATTCCATCAGTACATTCGAGTAAAGTCTATTGTCTTCCATGTGATGATGCCAACTTTAATGTATTGGTTTATTCGGGCCAAAGCATCTCATTGCAATGGTGCTGTCTCCATATGCAGTGGGTGGCAGCAACATCAATAACCAGACTCCTTGTCCCAATTTTGTTGCTACGGGCTTTATAATACTTTTGGGATGGAGCAGGAGTTAGAATTCACCTTTAAAGACCAGAAGAAAAGAATGCTAGCAGAAAATGAATCTATAGCTTCTTTACTCTTACAACAGGAAGTGTAGTAATATCTCTGTTGTTTCAGTACAGGAACTATTGCATGTTGACATCTTATGGATGACCACCACAAGGAAAGTACATAGTACTACATAGCCAGGATACAACCCAGAATGCTACACCATTGTCAGCGGTCCCCATCATCCTTCATATGGATTTGTAGTGCACAGTGACTACAGGTCCCAGCATGCATTGTTCCACCTTGAGCCATGAAGCCTTCTGCTTGGTTTAAGATGAAGCACTGCTTTCTGGAACATGTAGTCACTGCAGGACACACATGCCCTTTTAGAAGGGAAAGATGGCTGCCATCTGCTCAGTTATGAATAAATTAAGCACAGTAGCATGGCTGTTGGCAGATTGCTAAGGGAGTCTTCAATTAGGCAGAGTTCGGCCAACACTAATGCACAACGTGAATATAGAAACTTGCTCAAATATTTATGAGTTACAAGGAGGGAAACTTGGATGGAAATCTTATTTCCTACATTAACCTCACAGGCATGCAGATAGTCTATTACAGACTATACTACATTGTATTCTTAATTGCTTTGTGAAAAGAGCCTCATCGATCTAATGAAAGCTAAATAAGCCCCATGGTACTCGGTATAGTAAAGTTTACTGAGGATGTGTAACACAACCTTCTCGTGTGCTGCCGCTGGTCGAATGCATAATGCTGGCGAGTGGAGAGAGAACATCTCGTACTTTAATGAATTTGCTAATACTTTGGCAGTTCTGAAATATTATCACACAGGCAACAGAGAAGCAGCTGGGTGACATTATCAGTAATTGCTTAATATTGTCATCACATTTGCTTACAAGGAAAGAAAAGCAACAGACTATCAATCAGTTGACAGAACATTCGTAGTGCGCGATCATAGCAAGTGCTCCTGAATGTCATGGCAACAGTCCCAGGAGCGACACCGTTTTATACTTGATTACTTCATACTACATTCCTGATTGTTGCTGTGTTGCTCCATTAATTTTCCTCTTTTTTGAATCTCATTTGTATTTAGAAGGCATGCAAACCATGTAGGACACACTTCCTCGTGCTTCCTTTCTGAAATTTGATCCCACCGTGGGCACTATCATGCATCGAACACTGCCCTGTATACATAGCAGCTGCATAGCCCATATTATACTTTGGAAATATGCAGCATTCCTGACAGTATTTTTTTTTTTACTCTTCTTGCTAGCACTTTGAAATTACTTACTGATTATTACAGTGAGCAGTTTCTATATAGATTGTAAAATCAGACTTAAAAGTCCATTTTCTGAGAAAGGCTTAGAATAATCTTAGCAAATTACTTGTTGCTATGGTTTTCCAGACTAGGAGACATAATTGATCATGATGAAAGACATGTATTTAGACTGCAGTCAAAGAAGTTTCTTAAGTATATACCTGACTTCAACCACACTGCTTGATGGGGCAGTATTCTTAACCCCACACACCTTGCATGAGAGATGGTGCATGCAGCCCAAAGCACTAACCAGGAGGAAGACCCAACCTCCCACCTTGCTCGAGCGCCTTTCCCCATAATGAATTCATTCTCAGAACCAGCTGTTTTCAACCGGCTCCAATCTCTAATTTCATACAAATTATTTGAATGACTTTGAGTAGATAGCAAACATCATATTAAAGCCTTTGCTTTCTTCTCCATCGTCTAAAAAAGAAAAAATAGAAAAGACAATGCTTGTGTGTTTCTTGTGCATGTGACTAGATAGTAACATGCTTTGGATGCACAAAAATGTTTCCGGAGAATGATGTAAGCTAATCCAATATGAAGTCAGCATGGTATATAAGGGTATTATGATTAAGTTACTGACTGGGACTTTTAAGTTCTAGAATAAAATTGTGGCTTCAGTGAAAACCATGGCAATTTTGCCACCAACTTCCAGTCCACCTAAGGTTTTACCCCTGTGTTTGGTTTCCAACCCTATTAAACTGTTCCTCTATAATCATATCAAATATTAATTGTAGCTGCCCTTTGCCTTGACTCTTCTCATGTGTATAATGGGAATAATGCCGAGCCTTTGATGCTTAGCTCCCTGCTGAAGGAAATTCACCTTTATGCCTCCGATCGGTTCAAAGCCTGTTTGTAAGTCACAAGCGTGAATTTGGCTTTAGCCTTTCCATAGTGCTTGGATCATCTCATTTAGCAAGAGGCATACAAAAGTGAAGCTCGTCCAGTCTGGTGGCTATCCCACGCCACCATATCGAGCCTACAAGTGGAAACCAGCCTGTGTGGTTTCAAAGAGGGCCAGGGGTGTAAATTAACCCATATTTTATAGTTATGGAACAGCTGTCATCTTTTACCCTAGAGATCTCATTATTGCTCAAAAGTATATGCAGATTTTTCTACATTAACAAAGCAGCAAGCTCCCTCTCCCCAATAAAACAAGATTATCTGCTGGTGTCTGTGGCTATTTTTGTCAAAAATCTTTTGCAAGTCTATGCAAGGTGGGGG
Source organism: Caiman crocodilus (assembly GCA_030014935.1). Lineage (NCBI taxonomy): Eukaryota > Metazoa > Chordata > Crocodylia > Alligatoridae > Caiman > Caiman crocodilus. The sequence continues at coordinate 129,973,103 of JAGPOW010001296.1, forward strand.
GGAGGTATCTGTCTTTATTAATTACAGAATGATTAATTATTTAATCTTCCCAGCTATCTGTATGCACAACTTGGCTTCCTCCCATTTATCAGTCTTTCAGCACCATTAATCAATGGAAGTTTTAAATGTGAAGCAAGACAGGTTGATTTAAAGTGGTGCATTGTTGTAACCTCTCCTGTATACTTTGACCTGCTTTGGAACCCAAGTGATCTATCACGGAGAGCATCACTGTCAGAGTGCAAAGTATGAGATAGAGAGGAAAATGCAGAAAGCAAAGCACATGGAGTTGCTTTCTGGGTCCTTTGTCCATCTTAGGACTGAGTCTTTTCCACACCTAAAGTTCCCCTGAGCACTCAAGAACTGTATGACTGAGCCGCTCTCTATACACCAGAGAAGTTCATTGCATGTGAAAGAGCTAGAGGGTGACTTGGATTATACTTCCATACAAAGGATTCAGGGTCTTATCACACAGGCCACTTAATATGTGTTAAATCGGTGCAGCATAAAGTTAGAATACATTTTGAGCAGTTGCATGGTAATGTTTACTCTGATCTTTAATACACACAGCTTGCTGATTGTCGGTCCCAGCTTTGGCACCGCACAGGAGGCTTGAACGATCTCCGGTGTGGTGCCGGGGCTGGGACCAACAATCAGCTGCTTGTTAGTCCAAAACTGCGGGTTCCCAACTTTCAACTTGACCCTGGAGGAACCTGACTAGCAAAAGACCCTTCCTTCTGATATGCATGGCTTTCTCATCCCGCATGGAGTCGTGGTACAGCAGAGGGGTCATACCTGTGTGAGAACTGCGCAGTGCTCATATTATCCCCATGGAGCAGCCCAAGGGTAGCAGCACATGTGTTACTTAATACAATCTGGAGATTCGCCTTGGGCAAAGAGCCCAAGCTTGTTATGATATGAATGCACTTAGCACATGTTTCACTGCTCGAACGCATGCTCTCTTGCATTTTGAGTGCATTTAACACATGCTAGTGGAACATACAGTATGGCCCTGAGAAGTGACCTTTGCATCACAAGGCAGACCTTGGATGGTGGGTCCAAGAATAGAAGGACTACTGTAAGTATCTAGTAGTTCCCTCCCTCTCTGCAGAAGGTGAGTGGAGAAAGCTTTGGCTCCATGCTCTTTAAATCAGGCCCCAAATAATTTCTTGGTTTTACATTCTCCACCTCCTGCCTGAAATGGCCCAGTGAGAGTGTCAATAGATTCAGCAACTGTTTCCCACTCTCATAATTTCCTCATAAGCTTCGCATTGTTAGAGCTGTTCTTAAAGCCTGGGGACATGTGACATGTAGCAGGATCTCAGCTTTCATTTCTTTACAAGCCAACTCTGTAGTCATGATAACAGAAGGAAGTTTGGTATGATGACCCAAGAAGTTACTAAAAGCTCTAGAACAAAAAAACTCACTAAACAGAACAAGAATACTCACTGGAAAACATTACTTTTGAATGTGATTTTTTGGGGGGTACCTTGCTCATGATTACTAATCATTGCACTTTCCAAGAAGAAAGTAAGAGAAAACTACCATGGAAGTCTGTCTGTGCTTTAGTGTTTCATTTGCTGCAGTCTTGGCTTAGATAGCATGTAGTGCTATGGCATATAAAGGCACTTGTTCGCGTGCTGAAATTGCCCATTTAAGCGGTTTAATTGCCCTTTTTTACCAGTTTAACTCAGTCACAGTTTACACCTATAGCGGCGTATTGCCTTTCAGTTTTGTCACCCTCTACACATGCAGAATTTTGTCACCTTGTACACGTGCGGCAGCCTATTTCAATTTAAATGACTTTGTGACGTAGCAAAATAAAATGTATCCGATGTGTTTTAGTTTCCTATGTAACAAATTGCAAGGATACATCTGGAAAAGGTGGCGGGGACAGTGCACGGGATGCTGAAAGCCCAGGTGTAATTGGAGAAGCTCGGGCTTGGCGGGCTTCCAGCACCCCATGCGCTGTCCCTGCCAGCGCGCCCAGCGCCCTCCTGCCACCTTCCTGCACTGCCCCAAAGGCAATTCAGCCCATTCCCAGCCAGTCCCAGGCAGCAGGAAGGCAGCAGGGACAGTGTACGGAGCACTGGAAGCCAAGCCCGAGTTCCCTGAGCACGCCTGGGCTTCCAGCGCCCCGTGCACCACTGGATTGGGCTGGGTGCTACCTGCAACCTGGGGCAGCACCCACCCACTGACACCCCACCCAGGGGGCACCACCACCCCAGAGGGAAACACTACTTATTTTTTTCTGGCAGAGCCTGTCCATGGCCGGGTGGGTTAGCTGCCAGTGGGCTGTCATTCTTTCATCGCAGTGGTGGAAGTCCCTAAATTGAAACTGTGGGTTTTTAATCAACACAATAAAAACCCCACCAGTTAAAAACCCACCATTTCAGTTTAGGGAGAACTAAACCCCCATCAAATTACAAGCAGCCTAAGTGCTAGTTTTTTTAATTAGCATCTTTTTTTCCTTAATTTTAGAACGGGAGATTGTAACTAATTAAGGGGCTAAGCAAGATCCCCCACTGGGTGACATCTGTTAATGAGAACTTACTGGACTTCTAGTACACTGAATCTCTGACACAAGGGTTTTTAAGAAGAGAGAACGATAGGGATAGGAGAAGAAGAAAAAGAAATAAAAGGCAGAATTTCCAGGTTTGGCCACCCGAAGAAAAGCCGTGTCCATTGAACATATCTGTTAAAATATGACTCTAGTGGCTAAGAGGGACCAGCAAGCTGTGTATCAGTAGGACTAGAGATGACTTTCAGCTCCAGCCAGGGTTATAGGGCACCTTTTAGTTGGTGTAGCTCCAGATTATTCAGTGTAATTGTAACAAGAATGCCCCCCAAATGGCTCAATCATGTCACTAAATGATATCAGTAAACTACAGGCTAGTCTCATAAATTGTCTTACCTATCTCTCATTTTTCTCACTGGCAGACTTTCAGACACTCTGACAAAAATGGAAACACTCATTTTTGACATTTTAGAATGAACAGATGTTACTCGAAGCCTATTTTATTATTTCATGGGTTTATACATAGCCCCCTGAGTACACAGAGCACCTTATACAACATGTGTGTGTATTTTCTCAGCTGAAAAGGAAGGGAAAAGGAAGGAAAGGAGTGATGGTTTTGTAGTTAAGGTGGGAGAATGCAGGACTTGCACATTCAGTTCTCAGTCCTTCTCCAGACTTCCCAGTGTACCTTTTGGTCCGTCCCTTAAATCCTCTGCACCTCTGTTCCCCATCTCGAACATGGTGATGATTAATTTTCTTCTGAAATTGTCTTTCTAAGCTCTACAAAGTAGAGCCTGTCTCTGGTGGGCTTGTTGAGCACCTGGTAGAAGGAACCAGGTCCAACTCTCCATAAAACAAGTGCGCATCAGAATGGTTTTGTGGTCCTGCCTTGCTTCTGCTTCTGCAGTATCCTTGGATTAGGTTTTTTAAACAAGTGATCTTCTTTTCACAATGAAATGAACATTTCAAGTTAATATTTTTGATTCCCTGTGAGAATGTTGATGGCTTTCTAAACCTGGTAACAGGAGGCGTGCACAGTGTAAAATCATGGCATATTTCTCTTAAATGTATCCTCTTGTGTCTCCACCTGCTACTTTAAAATCTAAAATACTATATTTACTCAAATGCAAGATGAGGTTTTTTTCCCCAGTCAGCACAGGGGGAGGAGGAGTCCTTCGTCTTACATTTGCAAGAAAACCTCATTAAATACGTTATCTGGCATTAAACTGCTGCCAAAAGCAGCATGCTCTCAGTAATGGAAACCAACCATGAAGTTGATTAAATGAAGTCAACAATGAGCATGACTAAAAAAACACATAGCCCATACTATGCAAACATGCTAATAAGAACTTTCTAGTTTTTTACTTTTCTATTTTTTTGGCCCTAAAAAAATGGGTGGCTTTTCCCTCCATAGGAAACTAATGCCAGGCCTAGAGGTACCACAGTACCAAGCTAGCACTGAGAGGGCCAGAGCCAGCTCTAACAACCTCCCCTAGGTGCCAAAAATGCTTGATTTTAGTCAGAAGGCTGAAATGTTGATGAGAGCCTACCACAATGTTAGGCCAGTGCAGCTTATCTGAATGAAATATATGGCAGTGCCCATTAAGCACAGTACCCTTCAGTGCAGACGTATTTTAAAGTCACGGTGAGCTACTGCACTACATACATTTTCTGGCGGGGGTGATTGCTGAGCCCTTGGCTTGGTTGTACAAGCTCTCTTGGAGCTCTGGACAAGTGCCGGAGGACTGGAAGGTGGCCAGTGTGGTTCCCATCTTTAAGAAGGGGAGGAAAGAGACCCGGAGAACTACAGGCCAGTCAGTCTCACCTCGGTCCCGGGAAAGATATTTGAGAAGATTCTCAAAGCTCATATCTGTGAGGGACTGGCAGGAGAC